>JANJXV010000741.1:405000-410785 GCA_024803745.1 Megascapheus bottae | reverse complement strand
ATACCCTAACCCTAACCCTAAACCTAAACCTAACCCTTACCCTAACCCTAACCCTAAACCTAACCCTAACCTTAACCCTAACACTTACCCTAGCCCTAACGCTAACCCTAAACTTTAACCTAACCCTAACCCTAACCCTAACCCTAACCCTTATCCTAACTCTAACCCTAAACCTAAAACCTAACCCTAAACTTTTACCTAACCCTAACCCTCACTAACCCTAACCCTTACCCTTACCCTAACACTAAACCTAACACTTACCCTTACCCTAAGCGCTACCCTAAACCTAAACCTAACCCTAACCCTTACCCTAACCCTAACCCTAAACCTAACCCTAAACCTAAAACTATCCCTAACCCTAACCCTAACCCTTACCCTAACCCTAACCCTAACCCTAAAACTAACCTTAACCCTAACCCTAACCTAACCCTTGACCTTACCCTAACCCTAAACCTAAACCTATCACTAACCCTAAACCTAACCCTAACCATAACCCTTACCCTTACCCTAACCCTAAACATAAACCTAATCCTAACCCTAAACGTAACCCTAACCCTAACACTTACCCTTACCCTAACACTAACCCTAATCCTGTCACTAACCCTAACCCTAACACTAACACTAACTTTTACCCTTACACTAACCCTAATCCTAACCCTAACCCTAACCTTTAACCCTAACCCTAAACCTTAATACTAACCCTTACCCTAACCCTAACCCTAACCTAACCCTAACCCTAACCTTAACCAAAACCCTTACCCTTACCCTAACCCTAACCCTAAACCTAAACCTAACGCTAACCCTAACTCTTACCCTTAACCTAACCCTAACCCTAACCCTAAACCTAACCCTGACCCTAACCTTAACACTAACCCTTACCCTAACCCAAACGTAACCCTAAATCTAACCCTAACCCTAATCCTAACCCTAAACCTAACTCTTACTCTTACCCTAACCCTAACCCTAAACCTAAACCTAACCCTTACCCTTACCCTAACCCTAACACTAACCCTAACCTTAACCCTAACCCTTACCCTTACCCTAACCCTAACCCAAACCCTAAAACTAACCTTTACCCTAACCCTAACCCTTACCCTAACCCTAACCCTAACCCTAACCTAACCCTTACCCTTACCCTGACCCTAATCCTAACCTTAACACTAAACCTAACCCTAACCCTAACCCTTACCCTAACCCTAACCCTAACCCTTACCCTAACCCTTACCCTTACCCTAACCCTAACACTAACCCTAAAACTAACCCTTACCCTAGCCCTAATCGTAACCCCAAACCTAACACTATCCCTAACTCTAACCCTTACTCTTAACCTAACCTAACCCTAAACCTAACCCTAACCGTAACCCCTAATCCTAACCCTAACCCTTGCCCTTACCCTAACCCTAACACTAAACCTAACACTAACCATAACCCTAACCCTAACTTTAACCCTTACCTTACCCTAACGATAACCCTAAACCGAAACCTAACCCAAACCCTAAACCTAACCCCTAACCCTAACCCTAACCCTACCTCTTACCCTTATCCTATCCCTAAAACTAACCCTAACACTTACCCTTACCATAACCCCTACCCTAACCTAACCCTAACCCTAACCCTTACCCTAAACCTAAACCTAGCCCTAATCTTACCCTTACCCTAACCCTAACACTAAACCTAACCCTAACCTTAACCCTAACCCTAACCCTTGCCCTTACCCTAAGCATAACCCTAAACCTAACCCTAATCCTAACCCTAACCCATACCCTTACCCTAACCATAAACTTAAACCTAACCCAAACCCTAACCCTAACCCGAACCCGAACCCTTAACCTAACTCTAACCCTAACCCTAACCCTTACCCTAACCCTAACCCTAACCCTAACCCTTACCCTAACCCTAAACATAACACTAACTCTAACCCTTACTCTACCCATAAGCCTAACCCTAACCCTAACCCTTACCCTAACCCTAACCCTAACCCTAACCCTAACCCCTACCCTTACACTAACCCTAACCCTAACTCTAACCCTAAACCTAACCCTAAACCTTATCTTTTACCTAACCCTAACCCTAACCCTAACACTAAACCTAACCCTAAACCTAAACCTAACTCTTACCCTTACCCTAACCCTACCCCTAAACCTAAACCTACCCTTAACCTTACCCTAACCCTAACCCAAATCCTACCCTAAACCCTAACCCTTACCCTTACCCTAACTCTAACCCTAACCCTAAAACTAACCCTAACACTAATCCTAACCTTTACCCTAATACTAACCCTAATTTTAACCCTAACCTTTACATTTACCCAACCCTAACCCTAACCCTAAACCTAACCCTGACAGTAACATTAACACTAACACTTACCCTTACCCTAACCCTAATCCTAAACCTAACCATAAACCTTACCATTACCCTAAACCTAAACCTACCCCTAACCCTAAAACTAACCCTAACCCTTTCCCTAATCCTTACCCTTATCCTAACACTAACCGTAAACCTAACCCTAACACTAACACTTAACCTTTCCCTAACACTAAACCTAACACTAATCTTAACCCTTACCCTAACCCTAACACCAACCCTAACCCTAAACCTTACCCTTGCCCTAATCCTAAACCTAACCCTAACTCTAACCCTAACCCTAACCATTACCCTTACCCTAACCCTAACCCCAACCCTAACCCTAATCCTAAAACTTACCCTTACACTAAATCTAACCCTAAACCTTACCCTAAACATAACCCTAACTCTAACCCTAACCCTTATCCTTACCTTAACCCTAACCCTAGCCCTAACCCTTACCCTTACACTAACACTAGCCCTAACCCTAACCTTAACCCTAACCCAAACCCTAACACCTACCGTTACCCTAACCCTAACCCTAACCATAACCGTAACCCTAATCATAACCCTAACCCTAACCCTAACCCTAACCCTTACCCTAACCCTAAACCTAACCCTTACCCTTACCCAAACCCTAACTCTTACCTTAACCCCAACACTAAACCTAACCCTAACACTAAACCTATCCCTATCCCTTAACCTAACCCTAATCCTAAACCTAACCCTAACCCTAACCCTTACCGTAACCCTAACCCTAATCTTAAACCTAAGCCTTACCCTTACCCTAACACTAACCATAACCCTAACCCTAAACCTAACCCTAACCCTTACCCTTACCCTAACCCTAAACCTAACCTTAACCCTTACCCTTACCCTAACCCTAAACCTACCCCTAACCCTTACCCTAACCCTAACCCTAAACCTAACCCTTACCCTTACACTAACCCTAGCCCTAACCCTAATTATTACCCTTTCCCTAAATCTAACCCTAAACCTAACCCTAACCCTAACCCTTACCCTTACCCTAACCCTAAACATAAACCTAACCCTAACCCTAAACCTAACCCTAACCCTAACACTTACCCTTACCCTAACACTAACCCTAATCCTGTCACTAACCCTAACCCTAACACTAACACTAACTTTTACCCTTACACTAACTCTAATCCTAACCCTAACCCTAACGCTTAACCCTAACCCTAAACCTTAACACTAACCCTAACCCTAACCCTAACCCTTACCCTAACCCTTACCCTTACCCTAACACTAAACCTGACACTTACCCTTACCCTAACCGCTACCCTAAACCTAAACCTAACCCTAACCCTTACCCTAACCCTAACCCTAACCCTAAACGTAACCCTAAACCTAAAACTAACCCTAACCCTAACCCTAACCCTAAAACTAACCTTAACCCTAACCCTAACCTAACCCTTGACCTTACCCTAACCCTAACCCTAAACCTATCACTAACCCTAAACCTAACCCTAACCATAACCCTTACCCGTACCCTAACCCTAAACATAAACCTAATCCAAACCCTAAACGTAACCCTAAACCTAACACTTACCCTTACCCTAACACTAACCCTAATCCTGTCACTAACCCTAACCCTAACACTAACACTAACTTTTAACCTTACACTAACCCTAATCCTAACCCTAACCCTAACCCTTAACCCTAACCCTAAACCTTAACACTAACCCTTACCCTAACCCTAACCCTAACCCTAACCTAACCCTAACCCTAACCCTAACCTTAAACAAAATCCTTACCCTTACCCTAACCCTAACCCTAAACCTAACCCTAACCCTAACCCTTACCCTTAACCTAACCCTAACCCTAACCCTAAACCTAACCCTAACCCTAACCCTAAACCTAACCCTTACCCTTACCCTAACCCTAACCCTTACCCTAACCCTAACCCTAACCCTAACCTTTACCCTAACACAAACCCTAATTTTAACCCTAACCCTTACCCTTATCCTTACCCTAACCTAACCCTAACCCTAAACCTAACCCTGACCCTAACCTTAACACTAACCCTTACTCTAACCCTAAACCTAACCCTAAGGCCAACCCTAACCCTAATCCTAACCTTAAACCTAACTCTTACCCTTACCCTAACCCTAACCCTAAACCTAAACCTAACCCTTACCCTTACCCTAACCCTAACCCTAACCTTAACCCTAACCCTTACCCTTACCCTAACCCTAACCCAAACCCTAAAACTAACCTTAAACCTAACCCTAACCCTTACCCTAACCCTAAACTTAACCCTAACCTAACCTTTACCCTTACCCTAACCCTAACCCTAACCTTAACACTAAACCTAACCCTAACCCTAACCCTTACCCTAACCCTAACCCTAACCCTTACCCTAACCCTTACCCTTACCCTAACCCTAACCCTAACCCTAAAACTAACCCTAACCCTAACCCTAATCCTAACCCCAACCCTAACACTATCCCTAACTCTAACCCTTACTCTTAACCTAACCTAACCCTAAACCTAACCCTAACCGTAACCCCTAATCCTAACCCTAACCCTTGCCCTTACCCTAACCCTAATCCTAACCTTAACCCTTACCCTAACCCTAAACCTACCCCTAACCCTTACATAACCCTAACCCTAAACCTAACCCTTACCCTTACACTAACCCTAGCCCTAACCCTAACTATTACCCTTTCCCTAAATCTAACCCTAAACCTAACCCTAACCATAACCCTTACCCTTACCCTAACCCTAAACATAAACCTAATCCTAACCCTAAACCTAACCCTAACCCTAACACTTACCCTTACCCTAACACTAACCCTAATCCTGTCACTAACCCTAACCCTAACACTAACACTAACTTTTACCCTTACACTAACTCTAATCCTAACCCTAACCCTAACGCTTAACCCTAACCCTAAACCTTAACACTAACCCTAAACCTAACCCTAACCCTTACCCTAACCCTTACCCTTACCCTAACACTAAACCTGACACTTACCCTTACCCTAACCGCTACCCTAAACCTAAACCTAAACCTAACCCTTACCCTAACCCTAACCCTAACCCTAAACGTAACCCTAAACCTGAAACTAACCCTAACCCTAACCCTAACCCTAAAACTAACCTTAACCATAACCCTAACCTAACCCTTGACCTTACCCTAACCCTAACCCTAAACCTATCACTAACCCTAAACCTAACCCTAACCATAACCCTTACCCGTACCCTAACCCTAAACATAAACCTAATCCTAACCCTAAACGTAACCCTAACCCTAACACTTACCCTTACCCTAACACTAACCCTAATCCTGTCACTAACCCTAACCCTAACACTAACTTTTACCCTTACACTAACCCTAATCCTAACCCTAACCCTAACCCTTAACCCTAACCCTAAACCTTAACACTAACCCTTACCCTAACCCTAACCCTAACCC
>JANJXV010000741.1:305000-395000 GCA_024803745.1 Megascapheus bottae | reverse complement strand
TACCCTTACCTGAACCCTAACTCTAACCTTAACCCCAACACTAGACCTAACCCTAACACTAAACCTATCCCATACTCTTACCCTAACCCTAACTCTAAACCTAACCCTAACCCTAACCCTAACCCTTACCATAACCCTAACCCTAACCCTTATCCTAACTCTAACCATAACAATAACACTAACCCTAACCCCTAACCCTAAACCTTAACCTAACCCTAACCCTCACACTAACCCTAAACCTTACCCTTACCCTAACACTAAACCTAACACTTACCCTTACCCTAACCGGTACCCTAACCCTAAACCTAACCCTAACCCTTACCCTAACCCTGACCCTAACCCTAACCGTAACCCTAAACCTAAACCTATCCCTAACCCTAACCCTAACCCTTACCCTAACCCTAACCCTAACCCTAACGCTAACCTTAACCCTAACACTAACCCTAACCCTAACCCTTACCTTTACCCTCACGCTAAACCTAAACCTAACCCTAACCCTAACCCTAAACCTATCCTTAACCCTAACCCTAACCTAACCCTTGACCTTACCCTAACCCTAACCCTAAACCTATCACTAACCCTAAACCTAACCCTAACCCTTACCCTTACCCTAACCCTAACCATAAACCTAATCCTAAACCTAACCCTAACCCTAACCCTAACACTTACACTTACCCTAACCCTAATCCTATCACTACCCCTAACCCTAACCCTAACACTAACCTTTACCCTTACCATAACCCTAACCCTAACCATAACCCTTAACCCTAACCCTAAACCTAACCTAACCCTAACCCTAACCTTAACCCAAACCCTTACCCTTACCCTACCCCTAACCCTAAACCTAAACCTAACCCTAACCCTAACCCTAATCCTTACCCTTAACCTAATCCTAACCCTAACCCTAACCCAAAACCTAACCCGAACTCTAACACTATCCCTAACTGTAACCCTTACTCTTAACCTAACCTAACCCTAAACCTAACCCTAATCGTAACCCCTAACCCTGATACTAACCCTTGCCCTTACACTAACACTAAACCTAACACTAACCTTAACCCTAACCCTAACATTAACCCTTAACCTTACCCTAACTGTAACCCTAAACCTAAACCTAACCCTAACCCTAAAACTAACCCCTAACCCTAACCCTAACCCTAACTCTTACCCTTATCCTATCCCTAAACCTAACCCTAACACTTACCCCTACCCTAACCCCTACCCTAATCTAACCCTAACCCGAACCCTTAACCTAACTCTAACCCTACCCCTAACCCTTACCCTAACCCTAACCCTAAAGCTAACCCTTACCCTACCCTAAACCTAACACTAACCCTAACCCTTACACTAACCATAAGACTAACCCTAACCCTAATCATTACCCTAACCCTAACCCTAACCCTAACCCTAACCCCTACCCTTACACTAACCCTAACCCTAACTCTAACCCTAACCCTACCCCTAAAACTAACCCTTACCCTAAACCTAACCCTTACCCTAATCCTAACCCTAACCCTAAACCTAACCCTTACCCTTACCCTCACCTTAACCCTAAACCTAAACCTAATCCTAATCCTAACCCTTACCCTAACCCTAAACCTAATTTTACCCTAACACTTACCCTTACCGTAACCATAACCCTAACCCTAAACCTAACCCTAACCCTAAACTTGACAATAACCCTTACCCTTACCCTAAACCTAACCCTAAACATAACCCTAGCACTAAACCTAACACCTATCCCTAACCCTTACCCTAACCCTAAACCTTACCCTTACTCTAACCCTAACGCTAACCCTAACCCTAAACCTTACCCTAACACTAACCCTAACTCTAACCCTAACCCTAACCCTAACCCTAATCCTTACCCTAACCCTAACCCTCTCCTTAACCCTTATCCTTTACCTAACCCAAACCCTAACCCTAACCCTTACTCTCCTCTAACCCTAACCCTAACCCTTACCCTTATTCTATCCCTAACCCTAACCCTAACACTTACCCTAATCCTAAACCTAACCCTAACCCTAACCCTAACCCTAACCCTAACCCTTACCCTAACCCCAAACCTAACACTAAATCTAACCCTTAACCTAACCATAAGCCTAACCCTAACCCTAACCCTTACCCTAACCCTAACCCTAACCCTAACCCTAACCCCTACCCTTACACTAACCCTAACCCTAACTCTAACCCTAAACCTAACCCTAAACCTTATCCTTTCCCTAACCCTAACCCTAATCCTAACACTAACCCTAACCCTAAACCTAAACCTAACTCTTACCCTTACCCTAACCCTAACCCTAAAACTAAACCTACCCTTACCCTTACCTTAATCCTATCCCTTACCCTAATACTAACCCTAACCCTAATCCTAACCCTTACCCTAATACTAACCCTAATTTTAACCCTAACCTTTACATTTACCCATCCCTAACCCTTACCCTAAACCTAACCCTGACCCTAACCTTAACACTAACACTTACCCTTACCCTAACCATAAGCCTAATCCTAACCATAAACCTTACCATTACCCTAAACCTAAACCTACCCCTAACCCTAACACTAACCCTAACCCTATCCCTAATCCTTACCCTTATCCTAACACTAACCCTAAACCTAACACTAACACTAACACTTACCCTTTCCCTAACCCTAAACCTAACACTATCCTTAACCCTTACCCTAACCCTAACACCAACCCTAACAATAACCCTTACCCTTGCCCTAATCCTAAACCTAACCCTAAATCTAACCCTAACCCTAACCCTTACCCTTACCCTAACCCTAACCCTAACCCTAACCCTAAAACTTACCCTTACACTAAATCTAACCCTAAAACTTACCCTAAACATAACCCTAACCCTAACCCTTATCCTTATCTTAACCCTAACCCTAGCCCTAACCCTTACCCTTACCCTAACGCTAACCCTAACCCTAACCTTAACCCTAACCCAAACCCTAACACATACCGTTACTCTAACCCTAACCCTAACCATAACCGTAACCCTAAACATAACCCTAACCCTAACCCTAACACTTACCCTAACCCTAACCCTAACCCTAACCCTTACCCTTACCTGAACCCTAACTCTAACCTTAACCCCAACACTAGACCTAACCCTAACACTAAACCTATCCCATACTCTTACCCTAACCCTAACTCTAAACCTAACCCTAACCCTAACCCTAACCCTTACCATAACCCTAACCCTAACCCTTATCCTAACTCTAACCATAACAATAACACTAACCCTAACCCCTAACCCTAAACCTTAACCTAACCCTAACCCTCACACTAACCCTAAACCTTACCCTTACCCTAACACTAAACCTAACACTTACCCTTACCCTAACCGGTACCCTAACCCTAAACCTAACCCTAACCCTTACCCTAACCCTGACCCTAACCCTAACCGTAACCCTAAACCTAAACCTATCCCTAACCCTAACCCTAACCCTTACCCTAACCCTAACCCTAACCCTAACGCTAACCTTAACCCTAACACTAACCCTAACCCTAACCCTTACCTTTACCCTCACGCTAAACCTAAACCTAACCCTAACCCTAACCCTAAACCTATCCTTAACCCTAACCCTAACCTAACCCTTGACCTTACCCTAACCCTAACCCTAAACCTATCACTAACCCTAAACCTAACCCTAACCCTTACCCTTACCCTAACCCTAACCATAAACCTAATCCTAAACCTAACCCTAACCCTAACCCTAACACTTACACTTACCCTAACCCTAACCCTAATCCTATCACTAACCCTAACCCTAACCCTAACCCTAACCTATACCCTAACCCTAACCCTACCTTAACCCTAACCCTTAACCCTACCCCTAACCCTAAACCTAAACCTAACCTTACCCTTAACCTAACCATAACCTAACCCTAACCCTAACCCTAAACCTAACCCCAACCCTAACACTATCCCTAACTCTAACACTTACTCTTAACCTAACCTAACCCTAAACCTAACGCTAATCGTAACTCCTAACCCTAACCCTAACCCTTGCCCTTGCCCTAACACTAAACCTAACACTAACCCTAACCCTAACCCTAACCTTAACCCTTAACCTTACCCTAAATCTAACCCTAAACCTAAACCTAACCCTAACCCTAAAACTAACCCCTAACCCTAACCCTAACCCTAACTCTTAACCTTATCCTATCCCTAAACCTAACCCTAACTCTTACCCCTACCCTAACCCCTACCCTACCCTAACCCTAACTCGAACCCTTAACCTAACTCTAACCCTACCCCTAATCCTTACCCTAACCCTAACCCTAAACCTAACCCTTACCCTAACCCTAAACCTAACACTAACCCTAACCCTTACCCTAACCATAAGACTAACCCTAACCCTAATCCTTACCCTAACCCTAACCCTAACCCTAACCCCTACCCTTACACTAACCCTAACCCTATATCTAATCCTAACCCTAACCCTAAAACTAACCCTTACCCTAACCCTAACCCTAACCCTTAACCTTACCCTAATCCTAACCTTAACCCTAAACCTAAACCTTACCCTTACCCTCATCTTAACCCTAAACCTAAACCTAATCCTAATCCTAACCCTTATCCTAACCTTAACCCTAATTTTAACCATAACACATACCCTTACGCTAACCATAACCCTAACCCTAAAACTAACCCTAAGCCTAACCTTAACACTAACCCTTACACTTACCCGAAACCTAACCCTAAACGTAACCCTAACACTAACCCTAACACCTATACCTAACCCTTACCCTAACCCTAAACCTTACCCTTACTCTAACCCTAACGCCAACCCTAACCCTAAACCTTACCCTAATCCTAATCCTAACTCTAACCCTAACTCTAACCCTAACCCTAATCCTTACCCTAACCCTAACCCTAACCCTCACATTAACCCTTATCCTTTACCTAACCCTAACCCAAACCCTAACCCTAACCCTTACTCTCCTCTAACCCTAACCCTAACCCTTACCCTTATTCTATCCCTAACCCTAACCCTAACACTTACCCTTCCCCTAACCGCTACCCTAACCCTAACCCTAACCCTTACCCTAACCCTAACCCTAACCCTGACCCTAACCTTTATCCTAACCCTAACCCTAACCCTTACCCCTAACCTAACCCTAACCCTGAACCTAACCCTAACCCTAAACCTAACCCTAACATTAACCCTAACCATGTCTCTAACCCTTGCCCGTACCCTAACCCTAACACTAAACCTAACACTAACACTAACCCTAACCCTAACCTTAACCCTTACCCTTACCCTAAACCTAACCCTAAACCCTAACTCTAACCCTTATCCTATCCCTAACCCAAACCCTAACACTTACCCTTACCCTAACCCCTACCCTAACCCTAACCATAACCCTTACCCTAAACCTATCCCCTAACCCTAACACCTACCATTACCCTAACCCTTACGCTTACCCGAACCCTAACCCTAACACTAAACCTAAACCTAACACTTACCCTTACCCTAAGCCTAAACCTAAACCTAACCCTGACCCTAACCATAACCCCTACCCTAACACTAACCCTAATTTTAACCCTAACCCTTACCCTTACCCTAGCCTAACCCTAACCCTAACCTTAACCCGATCCTTTACACTTACCCTCACCCTAACCCTAACCCTAAAACTAACCCTAACCCTAACCTCAACCCTTACCCTAACCCTAAACCTAATCCTAACCTAACCCTTACCCTTACCCTCACCCTAACCCTAACCTTAACCCTAATCCTAACCTTAACACTAAACCTAACTCTAACCCTAACCCTTACACTAAACCTAACCCTAACCCGAACCCGAACCCGAACCCGAACCCTAACCCTATCCCTAACCCTATCCTGACCCTTACCCTTACCCTAACCCTTAACCTCACCCTAACCCTAACCCTATCCCTAACCCTAACCTTAACCCTAACCCTAACCCTAAACCTAACCCTAACACCAACACTAACACTAACCTTAAACCTAACCCTAACCCTAACCCTTGCCCTTACCCTAACAATAACCCTAAACCTAACCCTAATTCTAACCCTAACCCGTACCATTATCCTAACCCTAAACCTAACCCTAACCCTAACCCTAACCCTTAACCTAACTCTAACCCTATCCCTAACCCTTTCCCTAACCCTAACCCTAACCCTTACCCTAACTCTAAACCTAACACTAACCCTAACCCTTTCCCTAACCATAAGCCTGACCCTAAACCTAACCCTTACCCTAACCCTAACCCTAACCCAAACCCTGAAACTAACCCCAAACCTAACCTTAATACTAACCCTTACCCTTACCCTAAACCTAACCCTAAACCTAACCCTAACACTAACCCTACCACCTATCCCTAACCCTTACCCTAATCCTAACCCTAAACCTTACCCTTACCCTAACCCTAACCCTAAACCTAACCCTAACACTAATGCTAACCCTTACCGTAACCCTATACCTAACCCTAAATCTAACCCTTACCCTTAAACTAACCCTAACACTAAACCTAACCCGAACCATAATACTATAGCTAACCCTAACTCTTATTCTTACCCTAACCCTAACACTAATCCTAACCCCAACCCTAACCCTAATCCCTAACCCTAACCGTAACCCTAACCCTAATTCTAACCCTTACTCTTAACCTAACCCTAACACTAACCTTAATGCTAACCCTAACCCTAACCCTTACCCTAATCCTAACCCTAACACTAATCCTTACCCTAACCCTAATCCTAACCCTAACACTAACCCTTATCCTTTTCCTAACCCTAAACCTAAACTTTACCCTTACCCTAACCCTAACCCTACCCTTACCCCTAACTCTAACCCTAACCCTATCCCTAACCCTTACCCTTTCCCTAACCCTAAACCTAACCTTACCCCAACCCTATACCTTACCATAACCCTAACCCTAACACTAACCCTAACCTTAACCCTAACCCTTACCCTTACCCTAACCAAACCCTTATCCTAAACCTAAATCTAACCCTAACCCTTACCCTTACCCTAACCCTAACCCTAAACCTAAACCTTACCCTTAAACTAAACCTAACCCTAAACCTAACCCGAACCCTAACCCTATCCCTAACCCTAACTCTTATCCTTACCCTAACCCTAACCCTAAACCTAACACTAACCCTAACCCTAACCCTAACCCTAACCGTAACCCTAATCCTAACCCTAACCCTTACCCTTAACCTAACCCTAACCCTAACCTTAATGCTAAACCTAACCCTGCCCTAACCCTTACCCTAAACCTAACCCTAACTCTAATCCTTACCCTAACCCTAACCATAAACCTAACCCTTTCCCTTTCCCTAACCCAACTCTTACCCTTACCCTAACCCTAACCCTATTCCTAAAACTTACCATAACCCTAACCATAACCCTAACCTAACGCTTACCCTAAACCTAACCCTAACCTTAACCCTACCCCTTATCCTAACCCTACCCCTAACCCTAACCCTAACACATACCCTTTCCCTAACTCTAACCCTAACCCTAACCCTAACCCTTACCCTTAACCTAACCCTAACCCTAATCCTTACCCTAACCCTAACTCTAACCCTAACCCTAACAATTACCCTAAACCTAAATCTAACCCGAACCCTTACACTAACCCTAACCCTTACCCTAACCATAAGCCTAACCCTAATCCCTAACCTTAACCCTTAACCTACACCTAACCGTAAAGTTAACCCTTACCCTTACCCTTACCCTAACCCTGAACCTAACTCTAACCCAAACCCTAACCCTAAACCTAACCCTAAACCTAACCTTAAGATTAACCCTAATCCTTACACTAACCCTCACCCTCACCCTAACCCTAACCCTAACCCTTACCCTAAACCTAAACCTCACCCTAACCCTAACCCTAACCCTTATCCTAACCCTAAACCTAATCCTAACCCTTAACCGTAAACGTAACTCTAACCCGAACCTAACCCTAACCCTTACCCTTAACCTAACCCTAACTCTAACCTTAATGCTAACCCTAACCCTAACCCTAACCCTTACCCAAACCCTAACCTTAACCCTAATCCTTACCATAACCCTAACCCTAACCCTTACCCTTACCCTAACCCTAATCCTAACACTTACCCTAAACCTAACCCGAACCCTAACCCTTACCCTAACCCTAAACGTAAACTTAACCCCAAGCCTAAAACGAACTCTAACCCTGACCCTAACCCTTACCCCAAACCTAACCCTAACACTAACCCTAACCCTTACACTTAACCTTACCCTAACCCTAACCGTAACCCTAACACTTATCCTAACCCTAAGCCTAACCCTAAACCTATCCCTTACCCTAGAACTTACCCAAACCCTAACCCTAACCATAACCCTAACACTAACCCTTACCCTAACCCTAACGCTACCCCTAACTCTTACCCTAACCCTAACCCTAAGCCCTACCCTAACCCTAACCATAAATCTAAGCCTAACCCTAATACTTACCTAACCCTAACCATAACCCTAACCCTAACCCTTACCCTTACCCTAACCCTAACCCTAAACTTAACCCTAACCCTTACCCTTACCCTAACCCTAAACCTAATGCTAACCCTTACCCTAACATTAACCCTAACCCTAACCCTTACCCTTACCCTAACCCTCAACCTAACACTAACCCTAAACCTAACCCTTACCCTAACCCTAACCCTAACCTTAACCCTAACCCTAACCCTAACCCTATACCTTACCCTTACCCTAACCCTAACCCTAACCCTTACCCTTACCCTAACCCTAAACCGAACACTAACCCTAAACCTAACCCTTACCCTAACCATAACCCTAACCTTAACCCTAACCCTAACCCTAAACCCAACGCTTACCCTTACTCTAACCCTAGCACTAAACCTAATCCTAACCCTAAACCTAACTCTAACACTAAAAGTAACCCTAATCATTACCCTAACCTTAACCCTAATCCTAACCCTAACCCTTACACTTACCTAACCCTAACCCTAACCCTAACCCTAACCCAAACCCTAACCCTAACCCTAACCCTTACCCTAAACCTAACCCTAACACTTACCCTTACCCTCACCCTAACCCTAAACTTATCCCTAACCCTAACCCTAAACCTAAACCTAAACCTAAACCTAAACCTTACCCTTACCCTTACCCTAACCCTAACCCTTACCTTAAACATAACCCTAACCCTAAACCTAACCCTTACCCTTAAACTAACCCTAACCCTAAACCTAAGCCGAACCCTAATCTTATCCCTAAACCTAACTCTTATCCTTACCCTAACCCTAACACTAATTCTAACCCTAACCATAAACATAACCCCTAACCCTAACCGTAACCCTAACCCTAACTCTAACCCTTACTCTTAACCTAACCCTAATCCTAACCTTAATGCTAACCCTAACCATAACCCTAACCCGAACCCTAAGCCTAACCCTAACCCTAACCCTTATGCTAACGCTTACCCTAAACCTAATCCTTACACTAACCCTAATCCTAACCCTAACCCTAACCCTTATCCTTTTCCTAACCATAACCCTAAACCTTACCCTTACCCTAACACTAACCCTAAACCTAACCCTAACACTTACCCTAACCATAACCCTTACCCTTACCCTAACCCTCAACCTAACCTTAACCCCAACCCTATACCTAACCATAACCCTAACCCTAACACTAACCCTAACCTTAACCCTAACCATTACAGTTTCCCTAACCCTAACCCTTACCCTAACCCTAAATCTAACCCTAACCCTAACCCTTACCCTAACCCTAACCCTAACCTTAACCATAACCCTAACCCTAAACCTAAACCTTACCCTTAAACTAACCCTAACCCTAACCCTAACCCTATCCCTAACCCTAACTCATATCCTTACCCTAACCCTAAACCTAAACCTAACCCTAACCCTAACCCTAACCCTTACCCTTGCCCTAACCCTAACCCTTACCTTAAACATAACCCTAACCCTAAACCTAACCCTTACCCTTAAACTAACCCTAACCCTTAACCTAACCCGAACCCTAATCCTATCCCTAAACCTAACTCTTATCCTTACCCTAACCCTAACACTAATCCTAACCCTAACCATAACCATAACCCCTAACCCTAACCGTAACCCTAACCCTAACTCTAACCCTTACTCTTAACCTAACCCTAACCCTAACCTTAATGCTAACCATAACCATAACCCTAACCCGAACCCTAAGCCTAACCCTAACCCTAACCCTTATGCTAACTCTTACCCTAAACCTAATCCTTACCCTAACCCTAATCCTAACCCTAACCCTAACCCTTACCCTAACCCTAACATTAACCTTAACCCTAAACCTTACCCTTACCCTAAACCTAACCCTAACCCTAACCCTTACCCTTACCCTTACCCTAAACCGAACACTAACCCTAAACCTAACCCTTACCCTAACCCTAACCCTAACCTTAACCCTAACCCTAACCCTAAACCTAACGCTTACCCTAAACCTAACCCTAACCCTAACCCTTACCCTTACCCTTACCCTAAACCGAACACTAACCCTAAACCTAACCCTTACCCTAACCCTAACCCTAACCTTAACCCTAACCCTAACCCTAAACCTAACGCTTACCCTTACTCTAACCCTAACCCTAAACCTAATCCTAACCCAAAACCTAACTCTAACACTAACCGTAACCCTAATCATTACCCTAAACTTAACCCTAATCCTAACCCTAACCCTTACACTTACCTAACCCTAACCCTAACCCTAACCCTAACCCAAACCCTAACCCTAACCCTAACCCTTACCCTAAACCTAACCCTAACACTTACCCTTACCCTCACCCTAACCCTAAACTTATCCCTAACCCTAACCCTAACCCTAACCTTAACCATAACCCTTAACCATACCCTAACCCTAATCCTAACCCTAACCCTAATCCTAACCCTAACACTAAACCTAACCTTTACCCTTACCCTAACCCTAAACCTAAACCTAACCCTTATCCTTACCTAACCCTAACCCTAACCCCAACCCTAACCCTAACCTTAACTCTAACCCTTACCCTTATCCTAACCCTAAACCAAACGCTAACCCTTAACCTAACCCTAAATCTAACCCTAACCCTAAACCTTACCCTAAACCTAAACCTAAACCTAACCCTAACCCTTACCCTTACCCTAACCCTAACCCTTACCTTAAACATAACCCTAACCCTAAACCTAACCCTTACACTTATACTAACCCTAACCCTAAACCTAACCCTTACCCTTACCCTAACCCTAAACATAAACCTAACCCTAACCCTAAACCTAACCCTAAGCTAACCCTAACCCTACCCCTTAAACCTAACCCTAAGCCTAACACTAATCTTAAACCTAACCCTTATCCGTACCCTAACCCTAACCCTAACCCCAACACTAACCCTTACCCGTACCCGAACCCTAAACCTAACCCTCAACCTAACCTCAACCCTAACCCTTACCCTTACCCTAACCCTAACCCTAACCCTAAACCTTACCATTACCCTAAAAGTAAGCCTAACCCTAACCCTTACACTATCCCTAAATCTAAACCTCACCCTAAACCTTACACTTAACTTAACCCTAACCCTAAACCTTACACTTACCCTAACGCTAACGTTAACCCTAATCTAACCCTAACCCTAATCCTAACCCTAACCTTAACCCCAACACTAAACCTAACCCTAACCCTAATCTTACCCTAACCCTAACCCTAACCATAAACCTAAACCTAACTCTTACCCTTAACCTAACCCTAACCCTAAACCTAACCTTAACCATTACCCTTACCCTAGACATAACACTAACCCTTACCCTTACCCTAACCCTAAACCTAAACCTAACACTAACCCTAACCTAACCCTAACCCTAACCCTAACCCTTACCCTTACACTAACCCTAACCAAAAACCTAACCCTAACCCTAACCCTAACCCCTAACCCTATCTTAACCCTAACCCTTACCCTTACCCTAACCCTAACCCTAACCCTAACCCTAACCGTAACCCTAACCCTAACACTTACCTAATCCTAACCTTAACCCTAATCCTAAACCTTACCCTAACCCTAACACTAAACTTATCCCAACCATAAATCTAACCCTAACCATATCCCTTACCCTAACACTTACCCTAACCCTAACCCTAAACCTAACAGTTACCCTTACCCTAATCCTAACCCCAACCCTAGACCTTACCCTAACCCAAACCCTAACCCTAACCCTAATACTTACCCTAACCCTAACCCTAACCCTAACCCTTATCCTAAACCTAACCCTAACCCTAACCCCAACCCTAATCACTAACTCCTAACCCTAACCCTAATCCTAACCCTTACTCTAACCCTAACCCTAACCCTAACCCTTACACTTACTCTAACCCTAAACCTAACCCTAACCCTAACCCTAACCCTTACCCTTACCCTAACCCTAACCCTAACCGTAAACCTTACCCTTACCCTTACCCTAACCCTAACCCTAACCGTAAACTTTACCCTTACCCTAAACCTAACCCTAAACCTTACCCTAAACCTAAACCTAACCCTAACACTTACCCTAACCCTTACCCTTACCTTAACCCTAACCCTAACCCAAAACTTTACACTTACTCTAACGCTAACCCTAACTCAAAACCTAACCCCTAATCCTAACCATTAACCGAACACTAACCTAACTCTAAACCTAAACCTTAACCTTACCCTAACCCTAAACCTAACTCTAACCCTAACCCTAACCCTAAACTTAACCCTAACACTAACCCTAACCCTTGCCCTTACCCTAACCCTAACCCTAAACCTAAACCTAACCCTAACCCTAAACCCTAAGCCTAACCCTAACCCTAACCCTAACCCTTACACTTATCCTAACCCTAACCCTAACCCTAACACTTACCCTTACCCTTACCCTAAACCCTACCCTAAACCTAACTCTATCCCTAAGCCTTTCCGTAACCCTAACCCTAACCCTTACCCTAACCCTAAACATAAACCTAACCCTAACCCTAAAACTAACCCTAACCCTTACCCTAAACCTAACCCTTACTCTTACCCTATCCCTAACCCCAAACCTAACCCTAACCCTAACCCTAACCCTTACCCTTACCCTAACACTAAACCTAATCTTAACCCTCACCCTAACCCTAACCCTTACCCTTATCCTAACCATAACCCTAACCCTAACCCTAACCCTTACCCTAAACCTAACCCTAACCCTAACCCTTACTCTTACATTAACCCTAAACCTAACCCTAACCCTTACCCTTACCCTAACGATAACCCTAACCCTAACCCTAACCCTTACCATTACCCTTACCCTAACACTAAATCTAACCTCAACCCCAACCCTAAACCTAACCCAAACCTTAACCCTAACCCTTATTCTTACCCTAACCCTAACCCTAAACCTAACCCTAACCCTAACCCTAACCCTTACCCTATCCCTAACCCTAACCCTAACCCTAACCCTAACCTTAACCCTAACCCTTACCCTTACCTAACCCTAACCCTAACCCTAACCCAAAACCTAACCCTAACCCTTAACCTTAGCCTAACCCTAACCCTAAACCTAACCCTAAACCTTACGCTTACCCTCACCCTAACCCTAACCTTAACCCTAACCCGAACCATATCCCTAACCCTAACCTTAACCCTAACCCTTATTCTTACACTAACCCTAACACTAACCCTACCCCGAAACCTAACTCTAACCCTAAACCTAACCCTTACCCTTACCCTAACACTAACACTAACCCTAACTGTAACCCGTAAGCCTAACTCTACCACTAACGCTAACCCTTACCCTTATCCTTACCCTAAAACTCACCCTACCCCTAACCTGTACACTTACACTAACCCTAAACCTAACCTTAACTCTAAACCTAACCCTAACCCTTACCCTTACCCCAACCCTAACCCTAACCCTAAACCTTACCCTTACACTAACCTAACCCTAACCCTAACCCTTACCCTATCCCTAACCCTAACCCTAAACCTAACCCTAACCCTAACCCTAACCCTTACCCTAACCCTAACACTAAACCTAACCTTAATGCTAACCCTAACCCTAACCCTAACCCTTACCCTAACCCTAACCCTAAACTTACCCCTAACCGTAACCCTAACCCTAACCCTTACCCTTACCTTAATACTAACCCTAACCCTAAACCTAACCCTTAACATAACCCTAACCCTAAACCTAACCCTAACCCTAACCCTATCCCTTACCCTAACCCAAACCCTAAACCTTACCCTTACCCTAACCCTAACCCTAACCCTTACCCTAAACCTAACCTATCCCTAACCCTAACCCTAACCCTTACACTTACCTTAATCCTAACCCTAACCCTAACACTTACCCTTACCCTAACTCTAACCCTAACCCTAACCATAACCCTAACACATATCCTTACCCTAACCCTAACCTTAACCGTAACACTTACCCTAACCTACCCATCCCTAACTCTTACCCTTACCCTAACCCTAACCCCTAACCTTAAAACTAACCCTAAACCTAACCCTAACCGTAACCTTAATACCAACCCTAAATCTAAACCTAACCCTAACCCTAACCCTAACCCTAAGCCTTACCCTAACCCTTACCCTAACCCTAACCCTTACCCTTACCCTAACAGTAAACCTAACCCTTACCCTTCCCCTAACCCTAACCCTAAACCTTACCCTTACCCTAAACCTAACCCTATCCCTAAACCTAACCCTAACCCTAACACTAAACCTTACCCTTACCCTAACATTAACCCTAAACCTTACCCTAAACCTAACCCTAACCCTAACCTTTACCCTTACCTTAACCCTAACCCTAACCCTTACACTTATCCTAACGCTAACCCTAACAATAAACGTAACCCTAAACCTTACCTTTACACTAACCCTAAATCTAACCTTAACCCCAAACCTAAACCTAACCCTAAACTTAACCCTAACCCTTACCCTTACCCTAACCCTAACCCTAACCCTAAACCTAACCCTAACCCTAACCCTAACCCTTACCCTAACCCTAATCCTAACTCTAACCCTTACCCTTACCCTAACACTAACCCTAACCCTAACCCTAAACCTAACCCTAACCCTAATCCTAACCCTTACCCTTACCCTAACCCTAACCCTAACCTTAACCCTAAACCTAACCCTAAATCTAACCCTTACCCCTACCCTAACCCTAACCCCAACCCTAACCCTAACCTTACCCTAACCGTAAACCTAACATTAACCCTAACCCTAACCCTAACACTACCGTTACCATAAACCTAACCCTAACCCTAACCCTTACACTTATCCTAACCCTAACCCTAACCCTAACACTTACCATTACCCTAAACCCTACCCTAACCCTAACGCTAACCCTAACCCTAACCCTAACCCTAATCCTAAACCTTACCCTTACCCTAACCCTAACCCTAACCCTAAACCTAACCCTTACCCTTACCCTAACCCTAAACCTAACATTAACCCTAACCCTAAACCTAATCCTTACCCTTACCCTAACCCTAACCCTAAATCTAACCCTAAATCCTAACCCTAAAACTACCACTACCCCTAACCCTAACCCTTACCCTTACCCTATACCTAACCCTAAACCTAAACCTAAACCTAAAACTTACCCTCAACCTAACCCTAACCCTAACCCTTACCCTTACCCGAACCCCAACCCTAAACTTAACCCCAGCCCTAAACCTAACCCTAACCCTAACCCTTACCCTAACACTTACCCTAACCTTAACTCTAACGCTAACACTTACCCCTACCCTAACACTAACCCTAACCCTAACCCTTACCCGAACACTAACACAAACGCTAACCCTAAACCTAAACCTAACCCTAACCCTAACCCTAACCTTAACCCTAACCCTAACCCTAACCATTACCCTTACCCTAACCCTAACCCTTAACCTAACACTAAACCTGCCCTAACCCTAACCCTAACACTTACACTACCCTAACCCTAACCCTATTCCTAACCCTAACCCCTAAGCCTAACCCTAACCCTAACCCTAACCCTTACCCTTTTCCTAACAATAACCCTAACCCTAACACTTAACCTTACCCTAAACCCTACCCTATGCCTAACGCTAACCCTAACCCTTACCCTAACCCTAAAATTTACCCTTACCCTAAACCTAAACATATACCTAAACCCAACCCTAAACCTAAACCTAACCCTTACCCTAACCTTAAGCCTTACCCTTACCTTAACCCTAAACCTAAACCTAACCCTAACCCTAACCCTTACTCTTATCCTGACCCTAAACCTAACCCTAACCCTAAACCTTACCCTTACCCTAACCTTAACCCTAACCCTTACCCTAAACCAAACTTTAACCCTAACCCTTACCCTTACCTTAACCCTAACCCTAAACCTAACCCTTACCCTTATCCTAACGCTAACACTTACCCTTAACCTAACCTAACCCTACCCTAACCCTAACACTAACCCTAACCCTAAACCTATCTCTAACCATAAACCTAATCCTTACCCTTACACTAACCCTAACCTTAACCCTAACCGTAACCCCTAAGCCTAACCCTAAACCTAACGCTAACCCTTACCCTTACCCTAACCCTAAACCTACCCTTAAACCTAACCCTAACCCTAACCCTTACCCTTAACCTAACCCTAACCCTAAACCTTACCTTTAACCTAACCCTAAATCTAACCTTCACCCCAACCCTAAACCTAAGCCTAACCGTAACCCTAACCCTTACCCTTACCCTAATCCTAACCCTAACCGTAAACCTAACCCTAACCCTAACCCTAACCCTTACCCTAACCCTAACCCTAATACTAACTCTAACCCTTACCCTTACCCTAACCCTAACCCTAACCCTAAACCTAACCCTAACCGTAACACTAACCCTAAACCTTACCCTTACCCTAACCCTAACCCTAAACCTTACCCTAAACCTAACCCTATCCCTAACCCTAACCCTAACCCCAACCCTTACCCTTACCTTAACCCTACCCCTAACCCTAACACTTACCCTTACCTTAACTCTAACCCTAACCCTAACCCTAACCCTAACACATATCCTTACCCTAACCCTAACCGTAACTGTAACCCTAACCCTAATCCTAACCCTAACCATAACCTTTACTCTAACCCTAAACCTAAACCCAACCCTATCCCTAACCCTAAACCTAACCCTTACCCTATCCCTAACGCTAATCCTAACTCTAACCCTTACCCTTACCCTAACCCTAACCCTAACCCTAAACCTAACCCTAACCCTAACCGTAACCCTTACCCTATCCCTAACCCTAATTCTAACCCTAACCCTTACCCTTACCCTTACCCTAACCCTAACCCTAACCCTAAACCTAACACTAACCCTAACCCTAACCCTTAACCTTAGCCTAACCCTAACCCTAAACCTTACCCTTACCCTCACCCTAACCCTAACCTTAACCTTAACCCTAATCCGAACCCTACCCCTAAACCTAACCTTAATCCTAACCCTTATCCTTACCGTAACCGTAAGACTAACCCTAACCCTCAACCTAACTCTAACCCTAAACCTAACCCTTACCCTTACCTTAACCCTAACCCTAACTCTAACTGTAACCCCTAAGGCTAACCCTAACCCTAATGCTAACTCTTACCCCTATCCTATCCCTAACCCTAACCTGTACCCTTACCCGAAATCTAAACCTAATCTTAACCCTAACGCTAAACCTAACCCTAAACCTAACCCTTACCCTAACCCTAAACCTTACCCTAAACCTAACCCCAACCCTAATCCTGACCCTAACCCTTACCCTTACCTTAACCCTAACCCTAACCGTAACACATACCCTTACCCTCACTCTAACCTAACCCTAACCCTAACCCTAACACATATCCTTACATTAACCCTAACCCTAACCGTAACCCGAACCCTAACCCTAAACCTAACCTTTACCCTTACCCTAACCCTAACCCTAAGAGTAATCTTAACCCTAACCCTAACCCTTACCCTTACCCTAATCCTAACCCTAACCCTTAACCTTACCCTAACCCTAACGCTAACTCTAACCCTAACCATAACCCTAACCCTAACATTTACCCTAACACTAATCCTAACCCTTACTCTAACCCTAACCCTAACCTCAACCTTAACCTAACCCTAACCCTAACCCTTAACATTACCCTAACCCTAACCCTAACCCTAACCCTTACAATAACCCTAACTCTTAACCTAAACCTAACCCTAACCCTAACCTCAACCTTAACCCTAACCCTCACCCTAAACCTAACCCTTACCCTTACCCTAACCCTAAACCTAACCCTAACCCTAACCCTTACACTTACCTTAACGCTAACCCTAACCCTAACACTTACCCTTACCCTAACTCTAACCCTAACCATAACCATAACCCTAACACATATCCTTACCCTAACCCTAACCCTAACCGTAACCCTAACCCTCACCTTAACCTTTTCCCTTACCCGAACCCTAACCCTAAACTTAACCCTAACCCTAACCATAACCCTAACCCTAACTCTACCCCTAACCCTTACCCTAACCCTTACCCTATCCCGAACCCTTACCCTTACCCTAACCGTAAAACTAACCCTAACCCTAACCCTTACCCTAACCCTAATCCTAATCCTAACCCTAACCCTAACCCTAATCCCTAACCTTAAAACTAACCCTAAACCTGACCCTAACCGTAACCTTAAACCCAACCCTAAACCTAACCCTAACCCTAACCCTTACCCTAAACCTAACCCTAACCATAACCCTAAACCTAACCCTAACCCTAACCTTAACCCTAACCCGTAACCTTACCCTAACCCTAAGCCTAACCCTAACCATAAGCCTACCCTAACACTAATTCTAACACTTACCCTTAGCCAAACCTAAGCCTAAACCTAACCGTAACCCTTACTCTTACCCTCACACTAACCCTAACCTTAACCCTAACCCGAACCCTAAACCTAACCCTAACCTTAACCCTAACCCTTATCCTTACCCTTACACTAACCCTAACCCTAACACTAACCATAACCCCTAAGCCTAACCCTAACCCTAATGCTAACCCTTACCCTTACCCTAACCCTAATCCTAACCTTAACCCTAACCCTAACCCTAACCCTTACCCTTACCCTAACCATAACCCTAAACCTTACCCTTACCCTAACCCTAACATTAACCCTTACCCTAAACCTAACCCTATCCCTAACCCTAAACCTAACCCTTACCATTACCTTAATCCTAAACCTAACCCTAACACTTCCACTTACCCTAACTCTAACCATAACCCTAACACATATCCTTACCCTAGCCCTAATCCTAACCGTAACCCTAACCCTAACCCTAATATTAACCTTTACCCTTACCCGAACCCTAACCCTAAACTTAACCCTAACCCTAACACTAACACCAACCCTAACTTACCCTAACCATTACCCTAACCTTAACCTTTACCCTTACCCTAACCCTAACCATAACCCTAACCCTTACCCTAACCCTAACCCTAACTCTTATCCTAACCCTAACCCTTACCCTTACCCTAACCCTAACCCTAAACCTAACCCTAACCCTAACCCTAACCCCTAACCTTAAAACTAACCCTAAACCTAACCCTAACCGTAACCTTAACCCCAACCCTAAACCAAACCCTAACCCTAACCCTTACCCTAACACTTACCCTAACCCTAACCCTAACCCTAAACCTTACCCTTACCTTAACCCTAAACCTAACCCTAACACTTACCCTTACCCTAAATCTAACCCTAACCCTAACCCTAACCCTAACCCTAAACCTAACCCTAACAGTAACCCTAACCCTAACCCTAACGCTAACCCTAACCCTAACCCTAACCATAACCCTAACCCTAACCCTAACCCTAAAACTTACCCTTACCCTAAACCTAACCCTATCCCTAAACCTAACCCTAACCCTAACCCTAAACCTTACCCTTACCCTAACCCTAACCATTACCCTAAACCTAACCCTAACCCTAACCCTAACCCTAACCTAACCCTAACCCTAACCCTAACCCTTACCCTTAGCCTAAATCTAACCCTACCCCTCACCCTAACCCTAACCCTAACCTAACCCTAACCCTAACCCTAACCTTAACCCTAACCCAAACCCTAACCTAACCCTAAGCTTAACCCTAACCCTTATCCTTACCCTAACCCTAACACTAACCCTAAACCTAAACCTAACTCTAACCCTAATCCTAATCCTTACCTTTACACTAACCCTAACCCTAACCGTAACCGTAACCCCTAAGCCTAACCCTAACCCTAACGCTAACCCTTACCCTTACCCTAACCCTAAACCTAACCTTAACCCTAACCCTAACCCTAACATTTACCCTTACCCTAACCCTAACCCTAAACCTTACCCTTACACTAACCCTAACCCTAACCCTTACCCTAAACCTAACCTATCCCTAACCCTAACCCTAACCCTAACACTTACCTTAACCCTAACCCTAACCCTAACATTTACCCTTACCCTAACCCTAACCCTAAACCTTACCCTTACCCTAACCCTAACCCTAACCCTTACCCTAAACCTAACCTATCCCTAACCCTAACCCTAACCCTTACACTTACCTTAACCCTAACCCTAACCCTAACACTTACCCTTACCCTAACTCTAACCCTAACTCTAACCATAACCCTAACACATATCCTTACCCTAACCCTAACCGTAACCCTTACCCTAACCTACACTGTCCCTAAACCTTACCCTTACTCTAACCCCAACCCTAACCCTAACCCTTACCCTAACCCTAACCCTCACCCTTACCCTAACCCTAACCCTTACCCTTACCCTAACCCTAACCATAAACCTAACCCTAACCCTAACCCTAACCCCTAACCTTAAAACTAACCCTAAACCTAACCCTAACCGTAACCTTAACCCCAACCCTAAACCTAACCCTAACCCTAACCCTTACCCTAACACTTACCCTAACCCTAACCCTAAACCTTACCCTTACCTTAACCCTAACCCTAACCCTAACACTTACCCTTACCCTAACTCTAACCCTAACCCTAACCCTAACCCTAACCCTAAACCTAACCCTAACACTAACCCTAACCCTAATGATAACGCTAACCCTAACCCTAACCATAACCCTAACCCTAACCCTAACCCTAAAACTTACCCTTACCCTAAACCTAACCCCATCCCTAAACCTAACCCTAACCCTAACCCTAAACCTTACCCTTACCCTAACCCTAACCCTAACCCTTACCCTAAACCTAACCCTAAACCTAACCCTTACCCTTACCTTAACCCTAACCCTAACCCTTACCCTTATCCTAACGCTAACCGTAACCATAAACCTAACCCTAAACCTTACCTTTACCCTAACCCTAACCCTAACCCTAACCCTAACCCTAACCCTAACCCCAACCCTAAACCTAACCGTAACCCTAACTCTTGCCTTACCCTAACCCTAACCCTAAACCTAACCTTAACCCTAACCCTAACCCTTACCCTAACCCTAACCCTAATCCTAACTCTAACACTTACACTTACCCTAACCCTAACCCTAACCCTAAACCTAACCCTAACCCTAACCCTTACCCTTACCCTAAGCCTAACCCTAACCCTAAACATAAAACTAACCCTAACTCTAATCCTAACCCTTACACTTAGCCTAACCCTAACCCTAAACCTCAACCTAACCCTTACTCTTACCCTCACCCTAACCCTAACCTTAACCCTAACCCGAACCCTAACCCTAACCCTAAACTTAACCCTAACCCTTATCCTTACCCTACCCCTAACACTAACCCTAACCCTAGACCTAACTCTAACCCTATACCTAATCCTTACCCTTTCACTAACCCTAACACTAACCCTAACTGTAACATCTAAGCCTAAACCTAACCCTAACGCTAAAACTTACCCTTACCCTAACCCTAAAACTAACCTTAACCCTAACCCTAACCCTAACCCTACCCCTAAACCTTACCCTTACCCTAACTCTAGCCCTAACCCTTTCTCTAAACGTAACCCTATCCCTAACCCTAACCCTAACCCATACCCTTACCTTAACCCTAACCCTAACCCTGACACTTACGCTTACCCTAACTCTAACCCTAAACCTAAACCTAACCCTAACACATATCCTTACCCTAACCCTAACCCTAACCCTAACCCTAAACTTTACCTGTACCCGAACCCTAAACTTAACCCTAACCCTAAACCTAACCATAACCCTAACACTAACGGTAACCCTAACCCTAACCCTAAACATAACCCTAACCCTAACCCTAAGCCTAACCCTTACCCTAACCCTTACCCTAACCCTAATCCTTTCCCTTACCCTAACACTAAACCTAACATTAACCCTAACCCTAACCCTAACCCTTACCTTACCCTAACCCTAACCCTAACCCTAAACCTTACCCTTACCCTAAACCTAACCCTAACCCTAACCCTAACCCTAACTCTAGCCCTAACACATATCCTTACCCTAACCCTAACACTAACTCTAACCATAACCCTAACCCTAACCCTTATCCTAACCCTAACACTAACCATAACCATAACACTTAGCCTTATCCTAACGCTAACCCTAACCCTAAACCTAACCCTAAACCTTACCCTTACACTAACCCTAAATCTAACCTTGACCCCAACGCTAAACCTAACCCTAACCTTAACCCTAACCCTTACCCTTACCCTAACCCTAACCCTAACCCTAAACCTAACCCTAAACCTAACCCTAACCCTAACATTAAAACTTACCCTAACCCTAACCCTAATCCTAACTCTAACCCTTACCCTTACCCTAACCCTAACCCTAACCCTAAACCTAAACCAAACCCTAACCTTAACCCTAACCCTTACCCTTACCCTAACCCTAACCCTAACCCTAAACCTAAACCTAACCCTAACCCTAACTCTAACACTTGCCCTTAGCCTAACCCTAAGCCTAAACCCAACCCTAACCCTTACTCTTACCCTCACCCTAAACCTAACCTCAACCCTAACCAGAACCCTAACCTTAACCCTAACCCTTATCCTTTCCCTAACCCTAACACTAACCCTAACCCTAAACTTAACTCTAAACCTAAACCTAATCCTTACCCTTACACTACCCTAACCCTAACCCTAACCGTAACCCCCAAGCCTAACCCTAACCCTAACGGTAACCCTTACCCTTACCCTAACCCTAAACCTAACCTTAACCCTAACCCTAATCCTAACCCTTACCCTTACCCTAACCCTAACCCTAAACCTTGCCCTTACCCTAACCCTAACCTAACCCTTACCCTAAACCTAACCTATCCCTAACCCTAACCCTAACCCTTACACTTACCTTAACGCTAACCCTAACCCTAACACTTACCCTTACCCTAACTCTAACCCTAACCATAACCATAACCCTAACACATATCCTTACCCTAACCCTAACCCTAACCGTAACCCTAACCCTCACCTTAACCTTTTCCCTTACCCGAACCCTAACCCTAAACTTAACCCTAACCCTAACCCTAACCCTAACCCTAACTCTACCCCTAACCCTTACCCTAACCCTTACCCTATCCCTAACCCTTACCCTTACCCTAACCGTAAAACTAACCCTAACCCTAACCCTTACCCTAAACCTAATCCTAATCCTAACCCTAACCCTATCCCTAATCCCTAACCTTAAAACTAACCCTAAACCTGACCCTAACCGTAACCTTAAACCCAACCCTAAACCTAACCCTAACCCTAACCCTTACCCTAAACCTAACCCTAACCATAACCCTAAACCTAACCCTAACCCTAACCTTAACCCTAACCCGTAACCTTACCCTAACCCTAAGCCTAACCCTAACACTAACTCTAACACTTACCCTTAGCCAAACCTAAGCCTAAACCTAACCGTAACCCTTACTCTTACCCTCACACTAACCCTAACCTTAACCCTAACCCGAACCCTAAACCTAACCCTAACCTTAACCCTAACCCTTATCCTTACCCTTACACTAACCCTAACCCTAACACTAACCATAACCCCTAAGCCTAACCCTAACCCTAACGCTAACCCTTACCCTTACCCTAACCCTAATCCTAACCTTAACCCTAACCCTAACCCTAACCCTTACCCTTACCCTAACCATAACCCTAAACCTTACCCTTACCCTAACCCTAACATTAACCCTTACCCTAAACCTAACCCTATCCCTAACCCTAAACCTAACCCTTACCATTACCTTAACCCTACCCCTAACCCTAACACTTACCCTTACCCTAACTCTAACCATAACCCTAACACATATCCTTACCCTAACCCTAATCCTAACCGTAACCCTAACCCTAACCCTAATATTAACCTTTACCCTTACCCGAACCCTAACCCTAAACTTAACCCTAACCCTAACACTAACACTAACCCTTACCCTAACCATTACCCTAACCTTAACCTTTACCCTTACCCTAACCCTAACCATAACCCTAACCCTTACCCTAACCCTAACCCTAACTCTTATCCTAAGCCTAACCCTTACCCTTACCCTAACCCTAACCCTAAACCTAACCCTAACCCTAACCCTAACCCCTAACCTTAAAACTAACCCTAAACCTAACCATAACCGTAACCTTAACCCCAACCCTAAACCTAACCCTAACCCTAACCCTTACCCTAACACTTACCCTAACCCTAACCCTAACCCTAAACCTTACCCTTACCTTAACCCTAAACCTAACCCTAACACTTACCCTTACCCTAACTCTAACCCTAACCCTAACCCTAACCCTAACCCTAAACCTAACCCTAACACTAACCCTAACCCTAACCCTAACGCTAACCCTAACCCTAACCCTAACCATAACCCTAACCCTAACCCTAACCCTAAAACTTACCCTTACCCTAAACCTAACCCTATCCCTAAACCTAACCCTAACCCTAACCCTAAACCTTACCCTTACCCTAACCCTAACCATTACCCTAAACCTAACCCTAACCCTAACCCTAACCCTAACCCTAACCTAACCCTAACCCTAACCCTAACCCTTACCCTTAGCCTAAACCTAACCCTACCCCTCACCCTAACCCTAACCCTAACCTAACCCTAACCCTAACCCTAACCTTAACCCTAACCCAAACCCTAACCCTAGCCCTAAGCTTAACCCTAACCCTTATCCTTACCCTAACCCTAACACTAACCCTAAACCTAAACCTAACTCTAACCCTAATCCTAATCCTTACCTTTACACTAACCCTAACCCTAACCGTAACCGTAACACCTAAGCCTAACCCTAACCCTAACGCTAACCCTTACCCTTACCCTAACCCTAAACCTAACCTTAACCCTAACCCTAACCCTAACATTTACCCTTACCCTAACCCTAACCCTAAACCTTACCCTTACCCTAACCCTAACCCTAACCCTTACCCTAAACCTAACCTATCCCTAACCCTAACCCTAACCCTAACACTTACCTTAACCCTAACCCTAACCCTAACATTTACCCTTACCGTAACCCTAACCCTAACCCTAAACCTTACTCTTATCCTAACCCTAACCCTAACCCTTACCCTAAACCTAACCTATCCCTAACCCTAACCCTAACCCTTTCACTTACCTTAACCCTAACCCTAACCCTAACACTTACCCTTACCCTAACTCTAACCCTAACCATAACAATAACCCTAACACATATCCTTACCCTAACCCTAACCCTAACCGTAACCCTTACCCTAACCTACACTGTCCCTAACCCTTACCCTTACTCTAACCCCAACCCTAACCCTAACCCTTACCCTAACCCTAACCCTCACCCTTACCCTAACCCTAACCCTTACCCTTACCCTTACCCTAACCCTAACCCTAAACCTAACCCTAACCCTAACCCTAACCCCTAACCTTAAAACTAACCCTAAACCTAACCATAACCGTAACCTTAACCCCAACCCTAAACCTAACCCTAACCCTAACCCTTACCCTAACACTTACCCTAACCCTAACCCTAAACCTTACCCTTACCTTAACCCTAACCCTAACCCTAACACTTACCCTTACCCTAACTCTAACCCTAACCCTAACCCTAACCCTAACCCTAAACCTAACCCTAACACTAACCCTAACACTAATGATAACGCTAACCCTAACCCTAACCATAACCCTAACCCTAACCCTAACCCTAAAACTTACCCTTACCCTAAACCTAACCCCATCCCTAATCCTAACCCTAACCCTAACCCTAAACCTTACCCTTACCCTTACCCTAACCCTAACCCTAACCCTTACCCTAAACCTAACCCTAACCTAACCCTTACCCTTACCTTAACCCTAACCCTAACCCTTACCCTTATCCTAACGCTAACCCTAACAATAAACCTAACCCTAAACCTTACCTTTACCCTAACCCTAAATCTAACCTTAACCCCAACCCTAAACCTAACCCTAACCGTAACCCTAACTCTTGCCTTACCCTAACCCTAAACCTAAACCTAACCTTAACCCTAACCCTAACCCTTACCCTAACCCTAACCCTAATCCTAACTCTAACACTTACACTTACCCTAACCCTAACCCTAACCCTAAACCTAACCCTAACCCTAACCCTTACCCTTACCCTAAGCCTAACCCTAACCCTAAACATAAAACTAACCCTAACCCTAATCCTAACCCTTACCCTTAGCCTAACCCTAACCCTAAACCTAAACCTAACCCTTACTCTTACCCTCACCCTAACCCTAACCTTAACCCTAACCCGAACCCTAAACCTAACCCTAACCTTAACCCTAACCCTTATCCTTACCCTACCCCTAACACTAACCCTAACCCTAAACCTAACTCTAACCATATACCTAATCCTTACCGTTTCACTAACCCTAACACTAACCCTAACTGTAACATCTAAGCCTAAACCTAACCCTAACGCTAAAACTTACCCTTACCCTAACCCTAAAACTAACCTTAACCCTAACCCTAACCCTAACCCTACCCCTAAACCTTACCCTTACCCTAACTCTAGCCCTAACCCTTTCTCTAAACGTAACCCTATCCCTAACCCTAACCCTAACCCATACCCTTACCTTAACCCTAAACCTAACCCTAACACATATCCTTACCCTAACCCTAACCCTAACCCTAACCCTAAACTTTACCTGTACCCGAACCCTAAACTTAACCCTAACCCTAAACCTAACCATAACCCTAACACTAACGGTAACCCTAACCCTAACCCTAAACATAACCCTAACCCTAACCCTAAGCCTAACCCTTACCCTAACCCTTACCCTAACCCTAATCCTTTCCCTTACCCTAACACTAAACCTAACATTAACCCTAACCCTAACCCTAACCCTTACCTTACCCTAACCCTAACCCTAACCCTAAACCTTACCCTTACCCTAAACCTAACCCTAACCCTAACCCTAACCCTAACTCTAGCCCTAACACATATCCTTACCCTAACCCTAACACTAACTCTAACCATAACCCTAACCCTAACCCTTATCCTAACCCTAACACTAACCATAACCATAACACTTAGCCTTATCCTAACGCTAACCCTAACCCTAAACCTAACCCTAAACCTTACCCTTACACTAACCCTAAATCTAACCTTGACCCCAACGCTAAACCTAACCCTAACCTTAACCCTAACCCTTACCCTTACCCTAACCCTAACCCTAACCCTAAACCTAACCCTAAACCTAACCCTAACCCTAACATTAAAACTTACCCTAACCCTAACCCTAATCCTAACTCTAACCCTTACCCTTACCCTAACCCTAACCCTAACCCTAAACCTAAACCAAACCCTAACCTTAACCCTAACCCTTACCCTTACCCTAACCCTAACCCTAACCCTAAACCTAAACCTAACCCTAACCCTAACTCTAACACTTGCCCTTAGCCTAACCCTAAGCCTAAACCCAACCCTAACCCTTACTCTTACCCTCACCCTAAACCTAACCTCAACCCTAACCAGAACCCTAACCTTAACCCTAACCCTTATCCTTTCCCTAACCCTAACACTAACCCTAACCCTAAACTTAACTCTAAACCTAAACCTAATCCTTACCCTTACACTACCCTAACCCTAACCCTAACCGTAACCCCTAAGCCTAACCCTAACCCTAACGGTAACCCTTACCCTTACCCTAACCCTAAACCTAACCTTAACCCTAACCCTAATCCTAACCCTTACCCTTACCCTAACCCTAACCCTAAACCTTGCCCTTACCCTAACCCTAACCTAACCCTTACCCTAAACCTAACCTATCCCTAACCCTAACCCTAACCCTTACACTTACCTTAATGCTAACCCTAACCCTAACACTTACCCTTACCCTAACTCTAACCCTAACCATAACCATAACCCTAACACATATCCTTACCCTAACCCTAACCCTAACCGTAACCCTAACCCTCACCTTAAACTTTTCCCTTACCCGAACCCTAACCCTAAACTTAACCCTAACCCTAACCCTAACCCTAACCCTAACTCTACCCCTAACCCTTACCCTAACCCTTACCCTATCCCTAACCCTTACCCTTACCCTAACCGTAAAACTAACCCTAACCCTAACCCTTAACCTAACCCTAATCCTAATCCTTAACGCTAACCCTAACCATAACACTTACCCTTACCCTAACTCTAACCCTAACCATAACCATAACCCTAACACATATCCTTACCCTAACCCTAACCCTAACCGTAACCCTAACCCTCACCTTAACCTTTTCCCTTACCCGAACCCTAACCCTAAACTTAACCCTAACCCTAACCCTAACCCTAACCCTAACTCTACCCCTAACCCTTACCCTAACCCTTACCCTATCCCTAACCCTTACCCTTACCCTAACCGTAAAACTAACCCTAACCCTAACCCTTACCCTAAACCTAATCCTAATCCTAACCCTAACCCTATCCCTAATCCCTAACCTTAAAACTAACCCTAAACCTGACCCTAACCGTAACCTTAAACCCAACCCTAAACCTAACCCTAACCCTAACCCTTACCCTAAACCTAACCCTAACCATAACCCTAAACCTAACCCTAACCCTAACCTTAACCCTAACCCGTAACCTTACCCTAACCCTAAGCCTAACCCTAACACTAACTCTAACACTTACCCTTAGCCAAACCTAAGCCTAAACCTAACCGTAACCCTTACTCTTACCCTCACACTAACCCTAACCTTAACCCTAACCCGAACCCTAAACCTAACCCTAACCTTAACCCTAACCCTTATCCTTACCCTTACACTAACCCTAACCCTAACACTAACCATAACCCCTAAGCCTAACCCTAACCCTAACGCTAACCCTTACCCTTACCCTAACCCTAATCCTAACCTTAACCCTAACCCTAACCCTAACCCTTACCCTTACCCTAACCATAACCCTAAACCTTACCCTTACCCTAACCCTAACATTAACCCTTACCCTAAACCTAACCCTATCCCTAACCCTAAACCTAACCCTTACCATTACCTTAACCCTACCCCTAACCCTAACACTTACCCTTACCCTAACTCTAACCATAACCCTAACACATATCCTTACCCTAACCCTAATCCTAACCGTAACCCTAACCCTAACCCTAATATTAACCTTTACCCTTACCCGAACCCTAACCCTAAACTTAACCCTAACCCTAACACTAACACTAACCCTTACCCTAACCATTACCCTAACCTTAACCTTTACCCTTACCCTAACCCTAACCATAACCCTAACCCTTACCCTAACCCTAACCCTAACTCTTATCCTAAGCCTAACCCTTACCCTTACCCTAACCCTAACCCTAAACCTAACCCTAACCCTAACCCTAACCCCTAACCTTAAAACTAACCCTAAACCTAACCATAACCGTAACCTTAACCCCAACCCTAAACCTAACCCTAACCCTAACCCTTACCCTAACACTTACCCTAACCCTAACCCTAACCCTAAACCTTACCCTTACCTTAACCCTAAACCTAACCCTAACACTTACCCTTACCCTAACTCTAACCCTAACCCTAACCCTAACCCTAACCCTAAACCTAACCCTAACACTAACCCTAACCCTAACCCTAACGCTAACCCTAACCCTAACCCTAACCATAACCCTAACCCTAACCCTAACCCTAAAACTTACCCTTACCCTAAACCTAACCCTATCCCTAAACCTAACCCTAACCCTAACCCTAAACCTTACCCTTACCCTAACCCTAACCATTACCCTAAACCTAACCCTAACCCTAACCCTAACCCTAACCCTAACCTAACCCTAACCCTAACCCTAACCCTTACCCTTAGCCTAAACCTAACCCTACCCCTCACCCTAACCCTAACCCTAACCTAACCCTAACCCTAACCCTAACCTTAACCCTAACCCAAACCCTAACCCTAGCCCTAAGCTTAACCCTAACCCTTATCCTTACCCTAACCCTAACACTAACCCTAAACCTAAACCTAACTCTAACCCTAATCCTAATCCTTACCTTTACACTAACCCTAACCCTAACCGTAACCGTAACACCTAAGCCTAACCCTAACCCTAACGCTAACCCTTACCCTTACCCTAACCCTAAACCTAACCTTAACCCTAACCCTAACCCTAACATTTACCCTTACCCTAACCCTAACCCTAAACCTTACCCTTACCCTAACCCTAACCCTAACCCTTACCCTAAACCTAACCTATCCCTAACCCTAACCCTAACCCTAACACTTACCTTAACCCTAACCCTAACCCTAACATTTACCCTTACCGTAACCCTAACCCTAACCCTAAACCTTACTCTTATCCTAACCCTAACCCTAACCCTTACCCTAAACCTAACCTATCCCTAACCCTAACCCTAACCCTTTCACTTACCTTAACCCTAACCCTAACCCTAACACTTACCCTTACCCTAACTCTAACCCTAACCATAACAATAACCCTAACACATATCCTTACCCTAACCCTAACCCTAACCGTAACCCTTACCCTAACCTACACTGTCCCTAACCCTTACCCTTACTCTAACCCCAACCCTAACCCTAACCCTTACCCTAACCCTAACCCTCACCCTTACCCTAACCCTAACCCTTACCCTTACCCTTACCCTAACCCTAACCCTAAACCTAACCCTAACCCTAACCCTAACCCCTAACCTTAAAACTAACCCTAAACCTAACCCTAACCGTAACCTTAACCCCAACCCTAAACCTAACCCTAACCCTAACCCTTACCCTAACACTTACCCTAACCCAAACCCTAAACCTTACCCTTACCTTAACCCTAACCCTAACCCTAACACTTACCCTTACCCTAACTCTAACCCTAACCCTAACCCTAACCCTAACCCTAAACCTAACCCTAACACTAACCCTAACACTAATGATAACGCTAACCCTAACCCTAACCATAACCCTAACCCTAACCCTAACCCTAAAACTTACCCTTACCCTAAACCTAACCCCATCCCTAATCCTAACCCTAACCCTAACCCTAAACCTTACCCTTACCCTAACCCTAACCCTAACCCTTACCCTAAACCTAACCCTAACCTAACCCTTACCCTTACCTTAACCCTAACCCTAACCCTTACCCTTATCCTAACGCTAACCCTAACAATAAACCTAACCCTAAACCTTACCTTTACCCTAACCCTAAATCTAACCTTAACCCCAACCCTAAACCTAACCCTAACCGTAACCCTAACTCTTGCCTTACCCTAACCCTAAACCTAAACCTAACCTTAACCCTAACCCTAACCCTTACCCTAACCCTAACCCTAATCCTAACTCTAACACTTACACTTACCCTAACCCTAACCCTAACCCTAAACCTAACCCTAACCCTAACCCTTACCCTTACCCTAAGCCTAACCCTAACCCTAAACATAAAACTAACCCTAACCCTAATCCTAACCCTTACCCTTAGCCTAACCCTAACCCTAAACCTAAACCTAACCCTTACTCTTACCCTCACCCTAACCCTAACCTTAACCCTAACCCGAACCCTAAACCTAACCCTAACCTTAACCCTAACCCTTATCCTTACCCTACCCCTAACACTAACCCTAACCCTAAACCTAACTCTAACCCTATACCTAATCCTTACCGTTTCACTAACCCTAACACTAACCCTAACTGTAACATCTAAGCCTAAACCTAACCCTAACGCTAAAACTTACCCTTACCCTAACCCTAAAACTAACCTTAACCCTAACCCTAACCCTAACCCTACCCCTAAACCTTACCCTTACCCTAACTCTAGCCCTAACCCTTTCTCTAAACGTAACCCTATCCCTAACCCTAACCCTAACCCATACCCTTACCTTAACCCTAAACCTAACCCTAACACATATCCTTACCCTAACCCTAACCCTAACCCTAACCCTAAACTTTACCTGTACCCGAACCCTAAACTTAAACCTAACCCTAAACCTAACCGTAACCCTAACACTAACGGTAACCCTAACCCTAACCCTAAACATAACCCTAACCCTAACCCTAAGCCTAACCCTTACCCTAACCCTTACCCTAACCCTAATCCTTTCCCTTACCCTAACACTAAACCTAACATTAACCCTAACCCTAACCCTAACCCTTACCTTACCCTAACCCTAACCCTAACCCTAAACCTTACCCTTACCCTAAACCTAACCCTAACCCTAACCCTAACCCTAACTCTAGCCCTAACACATATCCTTACCCTAACCCTAACACTAACTCTAACCATAACCCTAACCCTAACCCTTATCCTAACCCTAACACTAACCATAACCATAACACTTAGCCTTATCCTAACGCTAACCCTAACCCTAAACCTAACCCTAAACCTTACCCTTACACTAACCCTAAATCTAACCTTGACCCCAACGCTAAACCTAACCCTAACCTTAACCCTAACCCTTACCCTTACCCTAACCCTAACCCTAACCCTAAACCTAACCCTAAACCTAACCCTAACCCTAACACTAAAACTTACCCTAACCCTAACCCTAATCCTAACTCTAACCCTTACCCTTACCCTAACCCTAACCCTAACCCTAAACCTAAACCAAACCCTAACCTTAACCCTAACCCTTACCCTTACCCTAACCCTAACCCTAACCCTAAACCTAAACCTAACCCTAACCCTAACTCTAACACTTGCCCTTAGCCTAACCCTAAGCCTAAACCCAACCCTAACCCTTACTCTTACCCTCACCCTAAACCTAACCTCAACCCTAACCAGAACCCTAACCTTAACCCTAACCATTATCCTTTCCCTAACCCTAACACTAACCCTAACCCTAAACTTAACTCTAAACCTAAACCTAATCCTTACCCTTACACTACCCTAACCCTAACCCTAACCGTAACCCCTAAGCCTAACCCTAACCCTAACGGTAACCCTTACCCTTACCCTAACCCTAAACCTAACCTTAACCCTAACCCTAATCCTAACCCTTACCCTTACCCTAACCCTAACCCTAAACCTTGCCCTTACCCTAACCCTAACCTAACCCTTACCCTAAACCTAACCTATCCCTAACCCTAACCCTAACCCTTACACTTACCTTAACGCTAACCCTAACCCTAACACTTACCCTTACCCTAACTCTAACCCTAACCATAACCATAACCCTAACACATATCCTTACCCTAACCCTAACCCTAACCGTAACCCTAACCCTCACCTTAACCTTTTCCCTTACCCGAACCCTAACCCTAAACTTAACCCTAACCCTAACCCTAACCCTAACCCTAACTCTACCCCTAACCCTTACCCTAACCCTTACCCTATCCCTAACCCTTACCCTTACCCTAACCGTAAAACTAACCCTAACCCTAACCCTTACCCTAACCCTAATCCTAATCCTTAACGCTAACCCTAACCCTAACACTTACCCTTACCCTAACTCTAACCCTAACCATAACCATAACCCTAACACATATCCTTACCCTAACCCTAACCCTAACCGTAACCCTAACCCTCACCTTAACCTTTTCCCTTACCCAAACCCTAACCCTAAACTTAACCCTAACCCTAACCCTAACCCTAACTCTACCCCTAACCCTTACCCTAACCCTTACCCTATCCCTAACCCTTACCCTTACCCTAACCGTAAAACCAACCCTAACCCTAACCCTTACCCTAAACCTAATCCTAATCCTAACCATAACCCTAACCCTAATCCCTAACCTTAAAACTAACCCTAAACCTGACCCTAACCGTAACCTTAAACCCAACCCTAAACTTAACCCTAACCCTAACCCTTACCCTAAACCTAACCCTAACCATAACCCTAAACCTAACCCTAACCCTAACCTTAACCCTAACCCGTAACCTTACCCTAACCCTAAGCCTAACCCTAACCATAAGCCTAACCCTAACACTAACTCTAACACTTACCCTTAGCCAAACCTAAGCCTAAACCTAACCGTAACCCTTACTCTTACCCTCACACTAACCCTAACCTTAACCCTAACCCGAACCCTAAACCTAACCCTAACCTTAACCGTAACCCTTATCCTTACCCTTACACTAACCCTAACCCTAACACTAACCATAACCCCTAAGCCTAACCCTAAACCTAACGCTAACACTTACCCTTACCCTAACCCTAATCCTAACCTTAACCCTAACCCTAACCCTAACCCTTACCCTTACCCTAACCATAACCCTAAACCTTACCCTTAACCTAACCCTAACATTAACCCTTACCCTAAACCTAACCCTATCCCTAACCCTAAACCTAACCCTTACCATTACCTTAACCCTAACCCTAACCCTAACACTTACCCTTACCCTAACTCTAACCATAACCCTAACACATATCCTTACCCTAACACTAATCCTAACCGTAACCCTAACCCTAACCCTAATATTAACCTTTACCCTTACCCGAAACCTAACCCTAAACTTAACCCTAACCCTAACACTAACACTAACCCTTACCCTAACCATTACCCTAACCTTAACCTTTACCCTTACCCTAACCCTAAACATAACCCTAACCCTTACCCTAACCCTAACCCTAACTCTTATCCTAACCCTAACCCTTACCCTTACCCTAACCCTAACCCTAAACCTAACCCTAACCCTAACCCTAACCCCTAACCTTAAAACTAACCCTAAACCTAACCCTAACCGTAACCTTAACCCCAACCTTAAACCTAACCCTAACCCTAACCCTTACCCTAACACTTACCCTAACCCTAACCCTAACCCTAAACCTTACCCTTACCTTAACCCTAAACCTAACCCTAACACTTACCCTTACCCTAACTCTAACCCTAACCCTAACCCTAACCCTAACCCTAAACCTAACCCTAACACTAACCCTAACCCTAACCCTAACGCTAACCCTAACCCTAACCCTAACCATAACCCTAACCCTAACCCTAACCCTAAAACTTACCCTTACCCTAAACCTAACCCTATCCCTAAACCTAACCCTAACCCTAACCCTAAACCTTACCCTTACCCTAACCCTAACCATTACCCTAAAACTAACCCTAACCCTAACCCTAACCCTAACCCTAACCTAACCCTAACCCTAACCCTAACCCTTACCCTTAGCCTAAACCTAACCCTACCCCTCACCCTAACCCTAACCCTAACAATAACCCTAACCCTAACCCTAACCCTAACCTTAACCCTAACCCAAACCCTAACCCTAACCCTAAGCTTAACCCTAACCCTTATCCTTACCCTAACCCTAACACTAACCCTAAACCTAAACCTAGCTCTAACCCTAATCCTAATCCTTACCTTTACACTAACCCTAACCCTAACCGTAACCGTAACCCCTAAGCCTAACCCTAACCCTAACGCTAACCCTTACCCTTACCCTAACCCTAAACCTAACCTTAACCCTAACCCTAACCCTAAACCTTACCCTTACCCTAACCCTAACCGTAAACCTTACCCTTACCCTAACCCTAACCCTAACCCTTACCCTAAACCTAACCTATCCCTAACCCTAACCCTAACCCTAAACCTTACCCTTACCCTAACCCTAACCCTAACCCTTACCCTAAACCTAACCTATCCCTAACCCTAACCCTAACCCTTACACTTACCTTAACCCTAACCCTAACCCTAACACTTACCCTTACCCTAACTCTAACCCTAACCCTAACCATAACCCTAACACATATCCTTACCCTAACCCTAACCCTAACCGTAACCCTTACCCTAACCTACACTGTCCCTAAACCTTACCCTTACTCTAACCCCAACCCTAACCCTAACCCTTACCCTAACCCTAACCCTCACCCTTACCCTAAACCTAACCCTTACCCTTACCCTAACCCTAACCATAAACCTAACCCTAACCCTAACCCTAACCCCTAACCTTAAAACTAACCCTAAACCTAACCCTAACCGTAACCTTAACCCCAACCCTAAACCTAACCCTAACCCTAACCCTTACCCTAACACTTACCCTAACCCTAACCCTAAACCTTACCCTTACCCTAACCCTAACCCTAACACTTACCCTTACCCTAACTCTAACCCTAACCCTAACCCTAACCCTAACCCTAACCCTAAACCTAACCCTAACACTAACCCTAACCCTAATGATAACGCTAACCCTAACCCTAACCATAACCCTAACCCTAACCCTAACCCTAAAACTTACCCTTACCCTAAACCTAACCCCATCCCTAAACCTAACCCTAACCCTAACCCTAAACCTTACCCTTACCCTAACCCTAACCCTAACCCTTACCCTAAACCTAACCCTAAACCTAACCCTTACCCTTACCTTAACCCTAACCCTAACCCTTACCCTTATCCTAACGCTAACCCTAACAATAAACCTAACCCTAAACCTTACCTTTACCCTAACCCTAAATCTAACCTTAACCCCAACCCTAAACCTAACCCTAACCGTAACCCTAACTCTTGCCTTACCCTAACCCTAAACCTAAACCTAACCTTAACCCTAACCCTAACCCTTACCCTAACCCTAACCCTAATCCTAACTCTAACACTTACACTTACCCTAACCCTAACCCTAACCCTAAACCTAACCCTAACCCTAACCCTTACCCTTACCCTAAGCCTAACCCTAACCCTAAACATAAAACTAACCCTAACCCTAATCCTAACCCTTACCCTTAGCCTAACCCTAACCCTAAACCTAAACCTAACCCTTACTCTTACCCTCACCCTAACCCTAACCTTAACCCTAACCCGAACCCTAAACCTAACCCTAACCTTAACCCTAACCCTTATCCTTACCCTACCCCTAACACTAACCCTAACCCTAAACCTAACTCTAACACTATACCTAATCCTTACCGTTTCACTAACCCTAACACTAACCCTAACTGTAACATCTAAGCCTAAACCTAACCCTAACGCTAAAACTTACCCTTACCCTAACCCTAAAACTAACCTTAACCCTAACCCTAACCCTAACCCTACCCCTAAACCTTACCCTTACCCTAACTCTAGCCCTAACCCTTTCTCTAAACGTAACCCTATCCCTAACCCTAACCCTAACCCATACCCTTACCTTAACCCTAACCCTAACCCTGACACTTACCCTTACCCTAACTCTAACCCTAAACCTAAACCTAACCCTAACACATATCCTTACCCTAACCCTAACCCTAACCCTAACCCTAAACTTTACCTGTACCCGAACCCTAAACTTAAACCTAACCCTAAACCTAACCGTAACCCTAACACTAACGGTAACCCTAACCCTAACCCTAAACATAACCCTAACCCTAACCCTAAGCCTAACCCTTACCCTAACCCTTACCCTAACCCTAATCCTTTCCCTTACCCTAACACTAAACCTAACATTAACCCTAACCCTAACCCTAACCCTTACCTTACCCTAACCCTAACCCTAACCCTAAACCTTACCCTTACCCTAAACCTAACCCTAACCCTAACCCTAACCCTAACTCTAGCCCTAACACATATCCTTACCCTAACCCTAACACTAACTCTAACCATAACCCTAACCCTAACCCTTATCCTAACCCTAACACTAACCATAACCATAACACTTAGCCTTATCCTAACGCTAACCCTAACCCTAAACCTAACCCTAAACCTTACCCTTACACTAACCCTAAATCTAACCTTGACCCCAACGCTAAACCTAACCCTAACCTTAACCCTAACCCTTACCCTTACCCTAACCCTAACCCTAACCCTAAACCTAACCCTAAACCTAACCCTAACCCTAACACTAAAACTTACCCTAACCCTAACCCTAATCCTAAATCTAACCCTTACCCTTACCCTAACTCTAACCCTAACCCTAACCCTAACCCTAACCCTAAACCTAACCCTAACACTAACCCTAATCCTAATCCTTACCTTTACACTAACCCTAACCCTAACCGTAACCGTAACCCCTAAGCCTAACCCTAACCCTAACGCTAACCCTTACCCTTACCCTAACCCTAAACCTAACCTTAACCCTAACCCTAACCCTAACATTTACCCTTACCCTAACCCTAACCCTAAACCTTACCCTTACCCTAACCCTAACCCTAACCCTTACCCTAAACCTAACCTATCCCTAACCCTAACCCTAACCATAACACTTACCTTAACCCAACCCTAACCCTAACATTTACCCTTACCCTAACCCTAACCCTAAACCTTACCCTTACCCTAACCCTAACCCTAACCCTTACCCTAAACCTAACCTATCCCTAACCCTAACCCTAACCCTTACACTTACCTTAACCCTAACCCTAACCCTAACACTTACCCTTACCCTAACTCTAACCCTAACCCTAACCATAACCCTAACACATATCCTTACCCTAACCCTAACCCTAACCGTAACCCTTACCCTAACCTACACTGTCCCTAACCCTTACCCTTACTCTAACCCCAACCCTAACCCTAACCCTTACCCTAACCATAAACCTAACCCTAACCCTAACCCTAACCCCTAACCTTAAAACTAACCCTAAACCTAACCCTAACCGTAACCTTAACCCCAACCCTAAACCTAACCCTAACCCTAACGCTAACCCTTACCCTTACCCTAACCCTAACCATAAACCTAACCCTAACCCTAACCCTAACCCCTAACCTTAAAACTAACCCTAAACCTAACCCTAACCGTAACCTTAACCCCAACCCTAATCCTAACCCTAACCCTAACCCTTACCCTAACACTTACCCTAACCCTAACCCTAAACCTTACCCTTACCTTAACCCTAACCCTAACCCTAACACTTACCCTTACCCTAACTCTAAACCTAACCCTAACCCTAACCCTAACCCTAAACCTAACCCTAACACTAACCCTAACCCTAATGATAACGCTAACCCTAACCCTAACCATAACCCTAACCCTAACCCTAACCCTAAAACTTACCCTTACCCTAAACCTAACCCCATCCCTAAACCTAACCCTAACCCTAACCCTAAACCTTACCCTTACCCTAACCCTAACCCTAACCCTTACCCTAAACCTAACCCTAAACCTAACCCTTACCCTTACCTTAACCCTAACCCTAACCCTTACCCTTATCCTAACGCTAACCCTAACAATAAACCTAACCCTAAACCTTACCTTTACCCTAACCCTAAATCTAACCTTAACCCCAACCCTAAACCTAACCCTAACCGTAACCCTAACTCTTGCCTTACCCTAACCCTAAACCTAAACCTAACCTTAACCCTAACCCTAACCCTTACCCTAACCCTAACCCTAATCCTAACTCTAACACTTACCCTTACCCTAACCCTAACCCTAACCCTAACCCTATCCTTACACTTATCCTAACCCTAACCCTAACCCTAACCCTAACCCTAAACCTATCCCTAACCCTAACCCTAACCCTACTCCTAACCCTTACTCTAACCCTAACCCTAACATCAACCTTAACCCTTACCCTAACCCTAACACATATCCTTACCCTAACCCTAACCCTAACCGTAACCCTAACCCTTACCCTAACTCTAAACCTTACCCTTACCCTAACCCTAACCCTAATCCTTACCCTAAACCTAACCCTAACCCTAACCCTTACCCTTACCTTAACCCTAACACTAACCCTAACCCTTACCCTTATCCTAATGCTAACCCTAAGAATAAACCTAACCCTAAACCTTACCTTTACCCTAACCCTAAATCTAACCTTAACCCCAACCCTAAAACTAACCCTAACCTTAACCCTATCCCTAACCCTTACCCTTACCCTAAACCTAACCCTAATCCTAACCCTAAACCTTAGCCTTACCCTAACCCTAACCCTAACCATAAACCTAACCCTAAGCCTAACCTTAACCCTAGCCCTTAACCTTACCCTAACCCTAACCCTAACGATGCACCTAAACCTAACCCTAACCCTAACCCTTACCCTTAGCCTAACCCTAACCCTAACCCTAACACTAACCCTTATCCTAACGCTAACCCTAACCCTAAACCTAACCCTAAACCATACCCTTACCCTAACCCTAAATCTAACCTTAACCCCAAACCTAAACCTAACCCTAACCTTAACCCTAAACCTTACCCTTACCCTAACCCTAACCCTAACCCTAACACTTACCCTTATCCTAACGCTAACCCTAACCCTAACCCTAAGCCTAACCCTAACCTTAACCCTAAACCTTACCCTTACCCTAACACTAACCCTAACCCTAAACCTAAACCTAACCCTAACCCTTAACCTTACCCTAACCCTAACCCTAATTCTAACCCTTACCCTTACCCTAACCCTAAACATAACCCTAAACCTAACCCTACCCCTATCCTTAACCCTAACCCTTACCCTTACCCTAACCCTAACCCTAAACCTAACCCTAACCCTAACTCTAACACTTACCCTTAGCCTAACCCTAAGCCCAAACCTAACCCTAACCCTTACTCTTACCCTCACCCTAAACCTAACCTCAACCCTAACCCGAAGCCTAACCTTAACCCTAACACATATCCTTACCCTAACCATAACCCTAACTGTAACCCTAACCCTAACCCTTACCCTTACCTTAATACTAACCCTAACCCTAAACCTAACCCTTAACATAACCCTAACCCTAAACCTAACCCTAACCCTAACCCTATCCCTTACCCTAACCCAAACCCTAAACCTTACCCTTACCCTAACCCTAACCCTAACCCTTACCCTAAACCTAACCTATCCCTAACCCTAACCCTAACCCTTACACTTACCTTAATCCTAACCCTAACCCTAACACTTACCCTTACCCTAACTCTAACCCTAACCCTAACCATAACCCTAACACATATCCTTACCCTAACCCTAACCTTAACCGTAACACTTACCCTAACCTACCCATCCCTAACTCTTACCCTTACCCTAACCCTAACCCCTAACCTTAAAACTAACCCTAAACCTAACCCTAACCGTAACCTTAATACCAACCCTAAATCTAAACCTAACCCTAACCCTAACCCTAACCCTAAGCCTTACCCTAACCCTTACCCTAACCCTAACCCTTACCCTTACCCTAACAGTAAACCTAACCCTTACCCTTCCCCTAACCCTAACCCTAAACCTTACCCTTACCCTAAACCTAACCCTATCCCTAAACCTAACCCTAACCCTAACACTAAACCTTACCCTTACCCTAACATTAACCCTAAACCTTACCCTAAACCTAACCCTAACCCTAACCTTTACCCTTACCTTAACCCTAACCCTAACCCTTACACTTATCCTAACGCTAACCCTAACAATAAACGTAACCCTAAACCTTACCTTTACACTAACCCTAAATCTAACCTTAACCCCAAACCTAAACCTAACCCTAAACTTAACCCTAACCCTTACCCTTACCCTAACCCTAACCCTAACCCTAAACCTAACCCTAACCCTAACCCTAACCCTTACCCTAACCCTAATCCTAACTCTAACCCTTACCCTTACCCTAACACTAACCCTAACCCTAACCCTAAACCTAACCCTAACCCTAATCCTAACCCTTACCCTTACCCTAACCCTAACCCTAACCTTAACCCTAAACCTAACCCTAAATCTAACCCTTACCCCTACCCTAACCCTAACCCCAACCCTAACCCTAACCTTACCCTAACCGTAAACCTAACATTAACCCTAACCCTAACCCTAACACTACCGTTACCATAAACCTAACCCTAACCCTAACCCTTACACTTATCCTAACCCTAACCCTAACCCTAACACTTACCATTACCCTAAACCCTACCCTAACCCTAACGCTAACCCTAACCCTAACCCTAACCCTAATCCTAAACCTTACCCTTACCCTAACCCTAACCCTAACCCTAAACCTAACCCTTACCCTTACCCTAACCCTAAACCTAACATTAACCCTAACCCTAAACCTAATCCTTACCCTTACCCTAACCCTAACCCTAAATCTAACCCTAAATCCTAACCCTAAAACTACCACTACCCCTAACCCTAACCCTTACCCTTACCCTATACCTAACCCTAAACCTAAACCTAAACCTAAAACTTACCCTCAACCTAACCCTAACCCTAACCCTTACCCTTACCCGAACCCCAACCCTAAACTTAACCCCAGCCCTAAACCTAACCCTAACCCTAACCCTTACCCTAACACTTACCCTAACCTTAACTCTAACGCTAACACTTACCCTTACCCTAACACTAACCCTAACCCTAACCCTTACCCGAACACTAACACAAACGCTAACCCTAAACCTAAACCTAACCCTAACCCTAACCCTAACCTTAACCCTAACCCTAACCCTAACCATTACCCTTACCCTAACCCTAACCCTTAACCTAACACTAAACCTGCCCTAACCCTAACCCTAACACTTACACTACCCTAACCCTAACCCTATTCCTAACCCTAACCCCTAAGCCTAACCCTAACCCTAACCCTAACCCTTACCCTTTTCCTAACAATAACCCTAACCCTAACACTTAACCTTACCCTAAACCCTACCCTATGCCTAACGCTAACCCTAACCCTTACCCTAACCCTAAAATTTACCCTTACCCTAAACCTAAACATATACCTAAACCCAACCCTAAACCTAAACCTAACCCTTACCCTAACCTTAAGCCTTACCCTTACCTTAACCCTAAACCTAAACCTAACCCTAACCCTAACCCTTACTCTTATCCTGACCCTAAACCTAACCCTAACCCTAAACCTTACCCTTACCCTAACCTTAACCCTAACCCTTACCCTAAACCAAACTTTAACCCTAACCCTTACCCTTACCTTAACCCTAACCCTAAACCTAACCCTTACCCTTATCCTAACGCTAACACTTACCCTTAACCTAACCTAACCCTACCCTAACCCTAACACTAACCCTAACCCTAAACCTATCTCTAACCATAAACCTAATCCTTACCCTTACACTAACCCTAACCTTAACCCTAACCGTAACCCCTAAGCCTAACCCTAAACCTAACGCTAACCCTTACCCTTACCCTAACCCTAAACCTACCCTTAAACCTAACCCTAACCCTAACCCTTACCCTTAACCTAACCCTAACCCTAAACCTTACCTTTAACCTAACCCTAAATCTAACCTTCACCCCAACCCTAAACCTAAGCCTAACCGTAACCCTAACCCTTACCCTTACCCTAATCCTAACCCTAACCGTAAACCTAACCCTAACCCTAACCCTAACCCTTACCCTAACCCTAACCCTAATACTAACTCTAACCCTTACCCTTACCCTAACCCTAACCCTAACCCTAAACCTAACCCTAACCGTAACACTAACCCTAAACCTTACCCTTACCCTAACCCTAACCCTAAACCTTACCCTAAACCTAACCCTATCCCTAACCCTAACCCTAACCCCAACCCTTACCCTTACCTTAACCCTACCCCTAACCCTAACACTTACCCTTACCTTAACTCTAACCCTAACCCTAACCCTAACCCTAACACATATCCTTACCCTAACCCTAACCGTAACTGTAACCCTAACCCTAATCCTAACCCTAACCATAACCTTTACTCTAACCCTAAACCTAAACCCAACCCTATCCCTAACCCTAAACCTAACCCTTACCCTATCCCTAACGCTAATCCTAACTCTAACCCTTACCCTTACCCTAACCCTAACCCTAACCCTAAACCTAACCCTAACCCTAACCGTAACCCTTACCCTATCCCTAACCCTAATTCTAACCCTAACCCTTACCCTTACCCTTACCCTAACCCTAACCCTAACCCTAAACCTAACACTAACCCTAACCCTAACCCTTAACCTTAGCCTAACCCTAACCCTAAACCTTACCCTTACCCTCACCCTAACCCTAACCTTAACCTTAACCCTAATCCGAACCCTACCCCTAAACCTAACCTTAATCCTAACCCTTATCCTTACCGTAACCGTAAGACTAACCCTAACCCTCAACCTAACTCTAACCCTAAACCTAACCCTTACCCTTACCTTAACCCTAACCCTAACTCTAACTGTAACCCCTAAGGCTAACCCTAACCCTAATGCTAACTCTTACCCCTATCCTATCCCTAACCCTAACCTGTACCCTTACCCGAAATCTAAACCTAATCTTAACCCTAACGCTAAACCTAACCCTAAACCTAACCCTTACCCTAACCCTAAACCTTACCCTAAACCTAACCCCAACCCTAATCCTGACCCTAACCCTTACCCTTACCTTAACCCTAACCCTAACCGTAACACATACCCTTACCCTCACTCTAACCTAACCCTAACCCTAACCCTAACACATATCCTTACATTAACCCTAACCCTAACCGTAACCCGAACCCTAACCCTAAACCTAACCTTTACCCTTACCCTAACCCTAACCCTAAGAGTAATCTTAACCCTAACCCTAACCCTTACCCTTACCCTAATCCTAACCCTAACCCTTAACCTTACCCTAACCCTAACGCTAACTCTAACCCTAACCATAACCCTAACCCTAACATTTACCCTAACACTAATCCTAACCCTTACTCTAACCCTAACCCTAACCTCAACCTTAACCTAACCCTAACCCTAACCCTTAACATTACCCTAACCCTAACCCTAACCCTAACCCTTACAATAACCCTAACTCTTAACCTAAACCTAACCCTAACCCTAACCTCAACCTTAACCCTAACCCTCACCCTAAACCTAACCCTTACCCTTACCCTAACCCTAAACCTAACCCTAACCCTAACCCTTACACTTACCTTAACGCTAACCCTAACCCTAACACTTACCCTTACCCTAACTCTAACCCTAACCATAACCATAACCCTAACACATATCCTTACCCTAACCCTAACCCTAACCGTAACCCTAACCCTCACCTTAACCTTTTCCCTTACCCGAACCCTAACCCTAAACTTAACCCTAACCCTAACCATAACCCTAACCCTAACTCTACCCCTAACCCTTACCCTAACCCTTACCCTATCCCGAACCCTTACCCTTACCCTAACCGTAAAACTAACCCTAACCCTAACCCTTACCCTAACCCTAATCCTAATCCTAACCCTAACCCTAACCCTAATCCCTAACCTTAAAACTAACCCTAAACCTGACCCTAACCGTAACCTTAAACCCAACCCTAAACCTAACCCTAACCCTAACCCTTACCCTAAACCTAACCCTAACCATAACCCTAAACCTAACCCTAACCCTAACCTTAACCCTAACCCGTAACCTTACCCTAACCCTAAGCCTAACCCTAACCATAAGCCTACCCTAACACTAATTCTAACACTTACCCTTAGCCAAACCTAAGCCTAAACCTAACCGTAACCCTTACTCTTACCCTCACACTAAACCTAACCTTAACCCTAACCCGAACCCTAAACCTAACCCTAACCTTAACCCTAACCCTTATCCTTACCCTTACACTAACCCTAACCCTAACACTAACCATAACCCCTAAGCCTAACCCTAACCCTAATGCTAACCCTTACCCTTACCCTAACCCTAATCCTAACCTTAACCCTAACCCTAACCCTAACCCTTACCCTTACCCTAACCATAACCCTAAACCTTACCCTTACCCTAACCCTAACATTAACCCTTACCCTAAACCTAACCCTATCCCTAACCCTAAACCTAACCCTTACCATTACCTTAATCCTAAACCTAACCCTAACACTTCCACTTACCCTAACTCTAACAATAACCCTAACACATATCCTTACCCTAGCCCTAATCCTAACCGTAACCCTAACCCTAACCCTAATATTAACCTTTACCCTTACCCGAACCCTAACCCTAAACTTAACCCTAACCCTAACACTAACACCAACCCTAACTTACCCTAACCATTACCCTAACCTTAACCTTTACCCTTACCCTAACCCTAACCATAACCCTAACCCTTACCCTAACCCTAACCCTAACTCTTATCCTAACCCTAACCCTTACCCTTACCCTAACCCTAACCCTAAACCTAACCCTAACCCTAACCCTAACCCCTAACCTTAAAACTAACCCTAAACCTAACCCTAACCGTAACCTTAACCCCAACCCTAAACCAAACCCTAACCCTAACCCTTACCCTAACACTTACCCTAACCCTAACCCTAACCCTAAACCTTACCCTTACCTTAACCCTAAACCTAACCCTAACACTTACCCTTACCCTAAATCTAACCCTAACCCTAACCCTAACCCTAACCCTAAACCTAACCCTAACAGTAACCCTAACCCTAACCCTAACGCTAACCCTAACCCTAACCCTAACCATAACCCTAACCCTAACCCTAACCCTAAAACTTACCCTTACCCTAAACCTAACCCTATCCCTAAACCTAACCCTAACCCTAACCCTAAACCTTACCCTTACCCTAACCCTAACCATTACCCTAAACCTAACCCTAACCCTAACCCTAACCCTAACCTAACCCTAACCCTAACCCTAACCCTTACCCTTAGCCTAAATCTAACCCTACCCCTCACCCTAACCCTAACCCTAACCTAACCCTAACCCTAACCCTAACCTTAACCCTAACCCAAACCCTAACCTAACCCTAAGCTTAACCCTAACCCTTATCCTTACCCTAACCCTAACACTAACCCTAAACCTAAACCTAACTCTAACCCTAATCCTAATCCTTACCTTTACACTAACCCTAACCCTAACCGTAACCGTAACCCCTAAGCCTAACCCTAACCCTAACGCTAACCCTTACCCTTACCCTAACCCTAAACCTAACCTTAACCCTAACCCTAACCCTAACATTTACCCTTACCCTAACCCTAACCCTAAACCTTACCCTTACACTAACCCTAACCCTAACCCTTACCCTAAACCTAACCTATCCCTAACCCTAACCCTAACCCTAACACTTACCTTAACCCTAACCCTAACCCTAACATTTACCCTTACCCTAACCCTAACCCTAAACCTTACCCTTACCCTAACCCTAACCCTAACCCTTACCCTAAACCTAACCTATCCCTAACCCTAACCCTAACCCTTACACTTACCTTAACCCTAACCCTAACCCTAACACTTACCCTTACCCTAACTCTAACCCTAACTCTAACCATAACCCTAACACATATCCTTACCCTAACCCTAACCGTAACCCTTACCCTAACCTACACTGTCCCTAAACCTTACCCTTACTCTAACCCCAACCCTAACCCTAACCCTTACCCTAACCCTAACCCTCACCCTTACCCTAACCCTAACCCTTACCCTTACCCTAACCCTAACCATAAACCTAACCCTAACCCTAACCCTAACCCCTAACCTTAAAACTAACCCTAAACCTAACCCTAACCGTAACCTTAACCCCAACCCTAAACCTAACCCTAACCCTAACCCTTACCCTAACACTTACCCTAACCCTAACCCTAAACCTTACCCTTACCTTAACCCTAACCCTAACCCTAACACTTACCCTTACCCTAACTCTAACCCTAACCCTAACCCTAACCCTAACCCTAAACCTAACCCTAACACTAACCCTAACCCTAATGATAACGCTAACCCTAACCCTAACCATAACCCTAACCCTAACCCTAACCCTAAAACTTACCCTTACCCTAAACCTAACCCCATCCCTAAACCTAACCCTAACCCTAACCCTAAACCTTACCCTTACCCTAACCCTAACCCTAACCCTTACCCTAAACCTAACCCTAAACCTAACCCTTACCCTTACCTTAACCCTAACCCTAACCCTTACCCTTATCCTAACGCTAACCGTAACCATAAACCTAACCCTAAACCTTACCTTTACCCTAACCCTAACCCTAACCCTAACCCTAACCCTAACCCTAACCCCAACCCTAAACCTAACCGTAACCCTAACTCTTGCCTTACCCTAACCCTAAACCTAAACCTAACCTTAACCCTAACCCTAACCCTTACCCTAACCCTAACCCTAATCCTAACTCTAACACTTACACTTACCCTAACCCTAACCCTAACCCTAAACCTAACCCTAACCCTAACCCTTACCCTTACCCTAAGCCTAACCCTAACCCTAAACATAAAACTAACCCTAACTCTAATCCTAACCCTTACACTTAGCCTAACCCTAACCCTAAACCTCAACCTAACCCTTACTCTTACCCTCACCCTAACCCTAACCTTAACCCTAACCCGAACCCTAACCCTAACCCTAAACTTAACCCTAACCCTTATCCTTACCCTACCCCTAACACTAACCCTAACCCTAGACCTAACTCTAACCCTATACCTAATCCTTACCCTTTCACTAACCCTAACACTAACCCTAACTGTAACATCTAAGCCTAAACCTAACCCTAACGCTAAAACTTACCCTTACCCTAACCCTAAAACTAACCTTAACCCTAACCCTAACCCTAACCCTACCCCTAAACCTTACCCTTACCCTAACTCTAGCCCTAACCCTTTCTCTAAACGTAACCCTATCCCTAACCCTAACCCTAACCCATACCCTTACCTTAACCCTAACCCTAACCCTGACACTTACGCTTACCCTAACTCTAACCCTAAACCTAAACCTAACCCTAACACATATCCTTACCCTAACCCTAACCCTAACCCTAACCCTAAACTTTACCTGTACCCGAACCCTAAACTTAACCCTAACCCTAAACCTAACCATAGCCCTAACACTAACGGTAACCCTAACCCTAACCCTAAACATAACCCTAACCCTAACCCTAAGCCTAACCCTTACCCTAACCCTTACCCTAACCCTAATCCTTTCCCTTACCCTAACACTAAACCTAACATTAACCCTAACCCTAACCCTAACCCTTACCTTACCCTAACCCTAACCCTAACCCTAAACCTTACCCTTACCCTAAACCTAACCCTAACCCTAACCCTAACCCTAACTCTAGCCCTAACACATATCCTTACCCTAACCCTAACACTAACTCTAACCATAACCCTAACCCTAACCCTTATCCTAACCCTAACACTAACCATAACCATAACACTTAGCCTTATCCTAACGCTAACCCTAACCCTAAACCTAACCCTAAACCTTACCCTTACACTAACCCTAAATCTAACCTTGACCCCAACGCTAAACCTAACCCTAACCTTAACCCTAACCCTTACCCTTACCCTAACCCTAACCCTAACCCTAAACCTAACCCTAAACCTAACCCTAACCCTAACATTAAAACTTACCCTAACCCTAACCCTAATCCTAACTCTAACCCTTACCCTTACCCTAACCCTAACCCTAACCCTAAACCTAAACCAAACCCTAACCTTAACCCTAACCCTTACCCTTACCCTAACCCTAACCCTAACCCTAAACCTAAACCTAACCCTAACCCTAACTCTAACACTTGCCCTTAGCCTAACCCTAAGCCTAAACCCAACCCTAACCCTTACTCTTACCCTCACCCTAAACCTAACCTCAACCCTAACCAGAACCCTAACCTTAACCCTAACCCTTATCCTTTCCCTAACCCTAACACTAACCCTAACCCTAAACTTAACTCTAAACCTAAACCTAATCCTTACCCTTACACTACCCTAACCCTAACCCTAACCGTAACCCCTAAGCCTAACCCTAACCCTAACGGTAACCCTTACCCTTACCCTAACCCTAAACCTAACCTTAACCCTAACCCTAATCCTAACCCTTACCCTTACCCTAACCCTAACCCTAAACCTTGCCCTTACCCTAACCCTAACCTAACCCTTACCCTAAACCTAACCTATCCCTAACCCTAACCCTAACCCTTACACTTACCTTAACGCTAACCCTAACCCTAACACTTACCCTTACCCTAACTCTAACCCTAACCATAACCATAACCCTAACACATATCCTTACCCTAACCCTAACCCTAACCGTAACCCTAACCCTCACCTTAAACTTTTCCCTTACCCGAACCCTAACCCTAAACTTAACCCTAACCCTAACCCTAACCCTAACCCTAACTCTACCCCTAACCCTTACCCTAACCCTTACCCTATCCCTAACCCTTACCCTTACCCTAACCGTAAAACTAACCCTAACCCTAACCCTTAACCTAACCCTAATCCTAATCCTTAACGCTAACCCTAACCATAACACTTACCCTTACCCTAACTCTAACCCTAACCATAACCATAACCCTAACACATATCCTTACCCTAACCCTAACCCTAACCGTAACCCTAACCCTCACCTTAAACTTTTCCCTTACCCGAACCCTAACCCTAAACTTAACCCTAACCCTAACCCTAACCCTAACCCTAACTCTACCCCTAACCCTTACCCTAACCCTTACCCTATCCCTAACCCTTACCCTTACCCTAACCGTAAAACTAACCCTAACCCTAACCCTTACCCTAAACCTAATCCTAATCCTAACCCTAACCCTATCCCTAATCCCTAACCTTAAAACTAACCCTAAACCTGACCCTAACCGTAACCTTAAACCCAACCCTAAACCTAACCCTAACCCTAACCCTTACCCTAAACCTAACCCTAACCATAACCCTAAACCTAACCCTAACCCTAACCTTAACCCTAACCCGTAACCTTACCCTAACCCTAAGCCTAACCCTAACACTAACTCTAACACTTACCCTTAGCCAAACCTAAGCCTAAACCTAACCGTAACCCTTACTCTTACCCTCACACTAACCCTAACCTTAACCCTAACCCGAACCCTAAACCTAACCCTAACCTTAACCCTAACCCTTATCCTTACCCTTACACTAACCCTAACCCTAACACTAACCATAACCCCTAAGCCTAACCCTAACCCTAACGCTAACCCTTACCCTTACCCTAACCCTAATCCTAACCTTAACCCTAACCCTAACCCTAACCCTTACCCTTACCCTAACCATAACCCTAAACCTTACCCTTACCCTAACCCTAACATTAACCCTTACCCTAAACCTAACCCTATCCCTAACCCTAAACCTAACCCTTACCATTACCTTAACCCTACCCCTAACCCTAACACTTACCCTTACCCTAACTCTAACCATAACCCTAACACATATCCTTACCCTAACCCTAATCCTAACCGTAACCCTAACCCTAACCCTAATATTAACCTTTACCCTTACCCGAACCCTAACCCTAAACTTAACCCTAACCCTAACACTAACACTAACCCTTACCCTAACCATTACCCTAACCTTAACCTTTACCCTTACCCTAACCCTAACCATAACCCTAACCCTTACCCTAACCCTAACCCTAACTCTTATCCTAAGCCTAACCCTTACCCTTACCCTAACCCTAACCCTAAACCTAACCCTAACCCTAACCCTAACCCCTAACCTTAAAACTAACCCTAAACCTAACCATAACCGTAACCTTAACCCCAACCCTAAACCTAACCCTAACCCTAACCCTTACCCTAACACTTACCCTAACCCTAACCCTAACCCTAAACCTTACCCTGACCTTAACCCTAAACCTAACCCTAACACTTACCCTTACCCTAACTCTAACCCTAACCCTAACCCTAACCCTAACCCTAAACCTAACCCTAACACTAACCCTAACCCTAACCCTAACGCTAACCCTAACCCTAACCCTAACCATAACCCTAACCCTAACCCTAACCCTAAAACTTACCCTTACCCTAAACCTAACCCTATCCCTAAACCTAACCCTAACCCTAACCCTAAACCTTACCCTTACCCTAACCCTAACCATTACCCTAAACCTAACCCTAACCCTAACCCTAACCCTAACCCTAACCTAACCCTAACCCTAACCCTAACCCTTACCCTTAGCCTAAACCTAACCCTACCCCTCACCCTAACCCTAACCCTAACCTAACCCTAACCCTAACCCTAACCTTAACCCTAACCCAAACCCTAACCCTAGCCCTAAGCTTAACCCTAACCCTTATCCTTACCCTAACCCTAACACTAACCCTAAACCTAAACCTAAACCTAACTCTAACCCTAATCCTAATCCTTACCTTTACACTAACCCTAACCCTAACCGTAACCGTAACACCTAAGCCTAACCCTAACCCTAACGCTAACCCTTACCCTTACCCTAACCCTAAACCTAACCTTAACCCTAACCCTAACCCTAACATTTACCCTTACCCTAACCCTAACCCTAAACCTTACCCTTACCCTAACCCTAACCCTAACCCTTACCCTAAACCTAACCTATCCCTAACCCTAACCCTAACCCTAACACTTACCTTAACCCTAACCCTAACCCTAACATTTACCCTTACCGTAACCCTAACCCTAACCCTAAACCTTACTCTTATCCTAACCCTAACCCTAACCCTTACCCTAAACCTAACCTATCCCTAACCGTAACCCTAACCCTTTCACTTACCTTAACCCTAACCCTAACCCTAACACTTACCCTTACCCTAACTCTAACCCTAACCATAACAATAACCCTAACACATATCCTTACCCTAACCCTAACCCTAACCGTAACCCTTACCCTAACCTACACTGTCCCTAACCCTTACCCTTACTCTAACCCCAACCCTAACCCTAACCCTTACCCTAACCCTAACCCTCACCCTTACCCTAACCCTAACCCTTACCCTTACCCTTACCCTAACCCTAACCCTAAACCTAACCCTAACCCTAACCCTAACCCCTAACCTTAAAACTAACCCTAAACCTAACCCTAACCGTAACCTTAACCCCAACCCTAAACCTAACCCTAACCCTAACCCTTACCCTAACACTTACCCTAACCCTAACCCTAAACCTTACCCTTACCTTAACCCTAACCCTAACCCTAACACTTACCCTTACCCTAACTCTAACCCTAACCCTAACCCTAACCCTAACCCTAAACCTAACCCTAACACTAACCCTAACACTAATGATAACGCTAACCCTAACCCTAACCATAACCCTAACCCTAACCCTAACCCTAAAACTTACCCTTACCCTAAACCTAACCCCATCCCTAATCCTAACCCTAACCCTAACCCTAAACCTTACCCTTACCCTAACCCTAACCCTAACCCTTACCCTAAACCTAACCCTAACCTAACCCTTACCCTTACCTTAACCCTAACCCTAACCCTTACCCTTATCCTAACGCTAACCCTAACAATAAACCTAACCCTAAACCTTACCTTTACCCTAACCCTAAATCTAACCTTAACCCCAACCCTAAACCTAACCCTAACCGTAACCCTAACTCTTGCCTTACCCTAACCCTAAACCTAAACCTAACCTTAACCCTAACCCTAACCCTTACCCTAACCCTAACCCTAATCCTAACTCTAACACTTACACTTACCCTAACCCTAACCCTAACCCTAAACCTAACCCTAACCCTAACCCTTACCCTTACCCTAAGCCTAACCCTAACCCTAAACATAAAACTAACCCTAACCCTAATCCTAACCCTTACCCTTAGCCTAACCCTAACCCTAAACCTAAACCTAACCCTTACTCTTACCCTCACCCTAACCCTAACCTTAACCCTAACCCGAACCCTAAACCTAACCCTAACCTTAACCCTAACCCTTATCCTTACCCTACCCCTAACACTAACCCTAACCCTAAACCTAACTCTAACCCTATACCTAATCCTTACCGTTTCACTAACCCTAACACTAACCCTAACTGTAACATCTAAGCCTAAACCTAACCCTAACGCTAAAACTTACCCTTACCCTAACCCTAAAACTAACCTTAACCCTAACCCTAACCCTAACCCTACCCCTAAACCTTACCCTTACCCTAACTCTAGCCCTAACCCTTTCTCTAAACGTAACCCTATCCCTAACCCTAACCCTAACCCATACCCTTACCTTAACCCTAAACCTAACCCTAACACATATCCTTACCCTAACCCTAACCCTAACCCTAACCCTAAACTTTACCTGTACCCGAACCCTAAACTTAAACCTAACCCTAAACCTAACCGTAACCCTAACACTAACGGTAACCCTAACCCTAACCCTAAACATAACCCTAACCCTAACCCTAAGCCTAACCCTTACCCTAACCCTTACCCTAACCCTAATCCTTTCCCTTACCCTAACACTAAACCTAACATTAACCCTAACCCTAACCCTAACCCTTACCTTACCCTAACCCTAACCCTAACCCTAAACCTTACCCTTACCCTAAACCTAACCCTAACCCTAACCCTAACCCTAACTCTAGCCCTAACACATATCCTTACCCTAACCCTAACACTAACTCTAACCATAACCCTAACCCTAACCCTTATCCTAACCCTAACACTAACCATAACCATAACACTTAGCCTTATCCTAACGCTAACCCTAACCCTAAACCTAACCCTAAACCTTACCCTTACACTAACCCTAAATCTAACCTTGACCCCAACGCTAAACCTAACCCTAACCTTAACCCTAACCCTTACCCTTACCCTAACCCTAACCCTAACCCTAAACCTAACCCTAAACCTAACCCTAACCCTAACACTAAAACTTACCCTAACCCTAACCCTAATCCTAACTCTAACCCTTACCCTTACCCTAACCCTAACCCTAACCCTAAACCTAAACCAAACCCTAACCTTAACCCTAACCCTTACCCTTACCCTAACCCTAACCCTAACCCTAAACCTAAACCTAACCCTAACCCTAACTCTAACACTTGCCCTTAGCCTAACCCTAAGCCTAAACCCAACCCTAACCCTTACTCTTACCCTCACCCTAAACCTAACCTCAACCCTAACCAGAACCCTAACCTTAACCCTAACCATTATCCTTTCCCTAACCCTAACACTAACCCTAACCCTAAACTTAACTCTAAACCTAAACCTAATCCTTACCCTTACACTACCCTAACCCTAACCCTAACCGTAACCCCTAAGCCTAACCCTAACCCTAACGGTAACCCTTACCCTTACCCTAACCCTAAACCTAACCTTAACCCTAACCCTAATCCTAACCCTTACCCTTACCCTAACCCTAACCCTAAACCTTGCCCTTACCCTAACCCTAACCTAACCCTTACCCTAAACCTAACCTATCCCTAACCCTAACCCTAACCCTTACACTTACCTTAACGCTAACCCTAACCCTAACACTTACCCTTACCCTAACTCTAACCCTAACCATAACCATAACCCTAACACATATCCTTACCCTAACCCTAACCCTAACCGTAACCCTAACCCTCACCTTAACCTTTTCCCTTACCCGAACCCTAACCCTAAACTTAACCCTAACCCTAACCCTAACCCTAACCCTAACTCTACCCCTAACCCTTACCCTAACCCTTACCCTATCCCTAACCCTTACCCTTACCCTAACCGTAAAACTAACCCTAACCCTAACCCTTACCCTAACCCTAATCCTAATCCTTAACGCTAACCCTAACCCTAACACTTACCCTTACCCTAACTCTAACCCTAACCATAACCATAACCCTAACACATATCCTTACCCTAACCCTAACCCTAACCGTAACCCTAACCCTCACCTTAACCTTTTCCCTTACCCAAACCCTAACCCTAAACTTAACCCTAACCCTAACCCTAACCCTAACTCTACCCCTAACCCTTACCCTAACCCTTACCCTATCCCTAACCCTTACCCTTACCCTAACCGTAAAACTAACCCTAACCCTAACCCTTACCCTAAACCTAATCCTAATCCTAACCATAACCCTAACCCTAATCCCTAACCTTAAAACTAACCCTAAACCTGACCCTAACCGTAACCTTAAACCCAACCCTAAACTTAACCCTAACCCTAACCCTTACCCTAAACCTAACCCTAACCATAACCCTAAACCTAACCCTAACCCTAACCTTAACCCTAACCCGTAACCTTACCCTAACCCTAAGCCTAACCCTAACCATAAGCCTAACCCTAACACTAACTCTAACACTTACCCTTAGCCAAACCTAAGCCTAAACCTAACCGTAACCCTTACTCTTACCCTCACACTAACCCTAACCTTAACCCTAACCCGAACCCTAAACCTAACCCTAACCTTAACCGTAACCCTTATCCTTACCCTTACACTAACCCTAACCCTAACACTAACCATAACCCCTAAGCCTAACCCTAAACCTAACGCTAACACTTACCCTTACCCTAACCCTAATCCTAACCTTAACCCTAACCCTAACCCTAACCCTTACCCTTACCCTAACCATAACCCTAAACCTTACCCTTAACCTAACCCTAACATTAACCCTTACCCTAAACCTAACCCTATCCCTAACCCTAAACCTAACCCTTACCATTACCTTAACCCTAACCCTAACCCTAACACTTACCCTTACCCTAACTCTAACCATAACCCTAACACATATCCTTACCCTAACACTAATCCTAACCGTAACCCTAACCCTAACCCTAATATTAACCTTTACCCTTACCCGAAACCTAACCCTAAACTTAACCCTAACCCTAACACTAACACTAACCCTTACCCTAACCATTACCCTAACCTTAACCTTTACCCTTACCCTAACCCTAAACATAACCCTAACCCTTACCCTAACCCTAACCCTAACTCTTATCCTAACCCTAACCCTTACCCTTACCCTAACCCTAACCCTAAACCTAACCCTAACCCTAACCCTAACCCCTAACCTTAAAACTAACCCTAAACCTAACCCTAACCGTAACCTTAACCCCAACCTTAAACCTAACCCTAACCCTAACCCTTACCCTAACACTTACCCTAACCCTAACCCTAACCCTAAACCTTACCCTTACCTTAACCCTAAACCTAACCCTAACACTTACCCTTACCCTAACTCTAACCCTAACCCTAACCCTAACCCTAACCCTAAACCTAACCCTAACACTAACCCTAACCCTAACCCTAACGCTAACCCTAACCCTAACCCTAACCATAACCCTAACCCTAACCCTAACCCTAAAACTTACCCTTACCCTAAACCTAACCCTATCCCTAAACCTAACCCTAACCCTAACCCTAAACCTTACCCTTACCCTAACCCTAACCATTACCCTAAACCTAACCCTAACCCTAACCCTAACCCTAACCCTAACCTAACCCTAACCCTAACCCTAACCCTTACCCTTAGCCTAAACCTAACCCTACCCCTCACCCTAACCCTAACCCTAACAATAACCCTAACCCTAACCCTAACCTTAACCCTAACCCAAACCCTAACCCTAACCCTAAGCTTAACCCTAACCCTTATCCTTACCCTAACCCTAACACTAACCCTAAACCTAAACCTAGCTCTAACCCTAATCCTAATCCTTACCTTTACACTAACCCTAACCCTAACCGTAACCGTAACCCCTAAGCCTAACCCTAACCCTAACGCTAACCCTTACCCTTACCCTAACCCTAAACCTAACCTTAACCCTAACCCTAACCCTAAACCTTACCCTTACCCTAACCCTAACCGTAAACCTTACCCTTACCCTAACCCTAACCCTAACCCTTACCCTAAACCTAACCTATCCGTAACCCTAACCCTAACCCTAAACCTTACCCTTACCCTAACCCTAACCCTAACCCTTACCCTAAACCTAACCTATCCCTAACCCTAACCCTAACCCTTACACTTACCTTAACCCTAACCCTAACCCTAACACTTACCCTTACCCTAACTCTAACCCTAACCCTAACCATAACCCTAACACATATCCTTACCCTAACCCTAACCCTAACCGTAACCCTTACCCTAACCTACACTGTCCCTAAACCTTACCCTTACTCTAACCCCAACCCTAACCCTAACCCTTACCCTAACCCTAACCCTCACCCTTACCCTAAACCTAACCCTTACCCTTACCCTAACCCTAACCATAAACCTAACCCTAACCCTAACCCTAACCCCTAACCTTAAAACTAACCCTAAACCTAACCCTAACCGTAACCTTAACCCCAACCCTAAACCTAACCCTAACCCTAACCCTTACCCTAACACTTACCCTAACCCTAACCCTAAACCTTACCCTTACCCTAACCCTAACCCTAACACTTACCCTTACCCTAACTCTAACCCTAACCCTAACCCTAACCCTAACCCTAACCCTAAACCTAACCCTAACACTAACCCTAACCCTAATGATAACGCTAACCCTAACCCTAACCATAACCCTAACCCTAACCCTAACCCTAAAACTTACCCTTACCCTAAACCTAACCCCATCCCTAAACCTAACCCTAACCCTAACCCTAAACCTTACCCTTACCCTAACCCTAACCCTAACCCTTACCCTAAACCTAACCCTAAACCTAACCCTTACCCTTACCTTAACCCTAACCCTAACCCTTACCCTTATCCTAACGCTAACCCTAACAATAAACCTAACCCTAAACCTTACCTTTACCCTAACCCTAAATCTAACCTTAACCCCAACCCTAAACCTAACCCTAACCGTAACCCTAACTCTTGCCTTACCCTAACCCTAAACCTAAACCTAACCTTAACCCTAACCCTAACCCTTACCCTAACCCTAACCCTAATCCTAACTCTAACACTTACACTTACCCTAACCCTAACCCTAACCCTAAACCTAACCCTAACCCTAACCCTTACCCTTACCCTAAGCCTAACCCTAACCCTAAACATAAAACTAACCCTAACCCTAATCCTAACCCTTACCCTTAGCCTAACCCTAACCCTAAACCTAAACCTAACCCTTACTCTTACCCTCACCCTAACCCTAACCTTAACCCTAACCCGAACCCTAAACCTAACCCTAACCTTAACCCTAACCCTTATCCTTACCCTACCCCTAACACTAACCCTAACCCTAAACCTAACTCTAACACTATACCTAATCCTTACCGTTTCACTAACCCTAACACTAACCCTAACTGTAACATCTAAGCCTAAACCTAACCCTAACGCTAAAACTTACCCTTACCCTAACCCTAAAACTAACCTTAACCCTAACCCTAACCCTAACCCTACCCCTAAACCTTACCCTTACCCTAACTCTAGCCCTAACCCTTTCTCTAAACGTAACCCTATCCCTAACCCTAACCCTAACCCATACCCTTACCTTAACCCTAACCCTAACCCTGACACTTACCCTTACCCTAACTCTAACCCTAAACCTAAACCTAACCCTAACACATATCCTTACCCTAACCCTAACCCTAACCCTAACCCTAAACTTTACCTGTACCCGAACCCTAAACTTAAACCTAACCCTAAACCTAACCGTAACCCTAACACTAACGGGAACCCTAACCATAACCCTAAACATAACCCTAACCCTAACCCTAAGCCTAACCCTTACCCTAACCCTTACCCTAACCCTAATCCTTTCCCTTACCCTAACACTAAACCTAACATTAACCCTAACCCTAACCCTAACCCTTACCTTACCCTAACCCTAACCCTAACCCTAAACCTTACCCTTACCCTAAACCTAACCCTAACCCTAACCCTAACCCTAACTCTAGCCCTAACACATATCCTTACCCTAACCCTAACACTAACTCTAACCATAACCCTAACCCTAACCCTTATCCTAACCCTAACACTAACCATAACCATAACACTTAGCCTTATCCTAACGCTAACCCTAACCCTAAACCTAACCCTAAACCTTACCCTTACACTAACCCTAAATCTAACCTTGACCCCAACGCTAAACCTAACCCTAACCTTAACCCTAACCCTTACCCTTACCCTAACCCTAACCCTAACCCTAAACCTAACCCTAAACCTAACCCTAACCCTAACACTAAAACTTACCCTAACCCTAACCCTAATCCTAAATCTAACCCTTACCCTTACCCTAACTCTAACCCTAACCCTAACCCTAACCCTAACCCTAAACCTAACCCTAACACTAACCCTAATCCTAATCCTTACCTTTACACTAACCCTAACCCTAACCGTAACCGTAACCCCTAAGCCTAACCCTAACCCTAACGCTAACCCTTACCCTTACCCTAACCCTAAACCTAACCTTAACCCTAACCCTAACCCTAACATTTACCCTTACCCTAACCCTAACCCTAAACCTTACCCTTACCCTAACCCTAACCCTAACCCTTACCCTAAACCTAACCTATCCCTAACCCTAACCCTAACCATAACACTTACCTTAACCCAACCCTAACCCTAACATTTACCCTTACCCTAACCCTAACCCTAAACCTTACCCTTACCCTAACCCTAACCCTAACCCTTACCCTAAACCTAACCTATCCCTAACCCTAACCCTAACCCTTACACTTACCTTAACCCTAACCCTAACCCTAACACTTACCCTTACCCTAACTCTAACCCTAACCCTAACCATAACCCTAACACATATCCTTACCCTAACCCTAACCCTAACCGTAACCCTTACCCTAACCTACACTGTCCCTAACCCTTACCCTTACTCTAACCCCAACCCTAACCCTAACCCTTACCCTAACCATAAACCTAACCCTAACCCTAACCCTAACCCCTAACCTTAAAACTAACCCTAAACCTAACCCTAACCGTAACCTTAACCCCAACCCTAAACCTAACCCTAACCCTAACGCTAACCCTTACCCTTACCCTAACCCTAACCATAAACCTAACCCTAACCCTAACCCTAACCCCTAACCTTAAAACTAACCCTAAACCTAACCCTAACCGTAACCTTAACCCCAACCCTAATCCTAACCCTAACCCTAACCCTTACCCTAACACTTACCCTAACCCTAACCCTAAACCTTACCCTTACCTTAACCCTAACCCTAACCCTAACACTTACCCTTACCCTAACTCTAACCCTAACCCTAACCCTAACCCTAACCCTAACCCTAAACCTAACCCTAACACTAACCCTAACCCTAATGATAACGCTAACCCTAACCCTAACCATAACCCTAACCCTAACCCTAACCCTAAAACTTACCCTTACCCTAAACCTAACCCCATCCCTAAACCTAACCCTAACCCTAACCCTAAACCTTACCCTTACCCTAACCCTAACCCTAACCCTTACCCTAAACCTAACCCTAAACCTAACCCTTACCCTTACCTTAACCCTAACCCTAACCCTTACCCTTATCCTAACGCTAACCCTAACAATAAACCTAACCCTAAACCTTACCTTTACCCTAACCCTAAATCTAACCTTAACCCCAACCCTAAACCTAACCCTAACCGTAACCCTAACTCTTGCCTTACCCTAACCCTAAACCTAAACCTAACCTTAACCCTAACCCTAACCCTTACCCTAACCCTAACCCTAATCCTAACTCTAACACTTACCCTTACCCTAACCCTAACCCTAACCCTAACCCTATCCTTACACTTATCCTAACCCTAACCCTAACCCTAACCCTAACCCTAAACCTATCCCTAACCCTAACCCTAACCCTACTCCTAACCCTTACTCTAACCCTAACCCTAACATCAACCTTAACCCTTACCCTAACCCTAACACATATCCTTACCCTAACCCTAACCCTAACCGTAACCCTAACCCTTACCCTAACTCTAAACCTTACCCTTACCCTAACCCTAACCCTAATCCTTACCCTAAACCTAACCCTAACCCTAACCCTTACCCTTACCTTAACCCTAACACTAACCCTAACCCTTACCCTTATCCTAATGCTAACCCTAAGAATAAACCTAACCCTAAACCTTACCTTTACCCTAACCCTAAATCTAACCTTAACCCCAACCCTAAAACTAACCCTAACCTTAACCCTATCCCTAACCCTTACCCTTACCCTAAACCTAACCCTAATCCTAACCCTAAACCTTAGCCTTACCCTAACCCTAACCCTAACCATAAACCTAACCCTAAGCCTAACCTTAACCCTAGCCCTTAACCTTACCCTAACCCTAACCCTAACGATGCACCTAAACCTAACCCTAACCCTAAACCTTACCCTTAGCCTAACCCTAACCCTAACCCTAACACTAACCCTTATCCTAACGCTAACCCTAACCCTAAACCTAACCCTAAACCATACCCTTACCCTAACCCTAAATCTAACCTTAACCCCAAACCTAAACCTAACCCTAACCTTAACCCTAAACCTTACCCTTACCCTAACCCTAACCCTAACCCTAACACTTACCCTTATCCTAACGCTAACCCTAACCCTAACCCTAAGCCTAACCCTAACCTTAACCCTAAACCTTACCCTTACCCTAACACTAACCCTAACCCTAAACCTAAACCTAACCCTAACCCTTAACCTTACCCTAACCCTAACCCTAATCCTAATTCTAACCCTTACCCTTACCCTAACCCTAAACATAACCCTAAACCTAACCCTACCCCTATCCTTAACCCTAACCCTTACCCTTACCCTAACCCTAACCCTAAACCTAACCCTAACCCTAACTCTAACACTTACCCTTAGCCTAACCCTAAGCCCAAACCTAACCCTAACCCTTACTCTTACCCTCACCCTAAACCTAACCTCAACCCTAACCCGAAGCCTAACCTTAACCCTAACACATATCCTTACCCTAACCATAACCCTAACTGTAACCCTAACCCTAACCATAACATTAACCTTTACCCTTACACGAACCCTAACCTTAAACTTAACCCTAACCTTAACCCTAACACTAACCCTACCCCTAACCCTTACCCTAACCCTTACCCTATCCCTAACCCTTACCCTTACTCTAATCCTAACCCTAACCTTTACCCTAAACCTAACCCTAACTCTTACCCTAACCCTAACCCTTACCCTTACCCTAACCCTAACCCTAAACCTAACCCTAACCCCTAACCTTAAAACTAACCCTAAACCTAACCCTAACCGTAACCTTAACCCCAACCCTAATCCTAACCCTAACCCTAACCCTAACCCTTACCCTAACACTTACCCTAACCCTAACCCTAAACGTTACCCTTACCTCAACCCTAACCCTAACCCTAACACTTACCCTTACCCCAACTCTAACCCTAAACCTAACCCTAACCCTAACACATATCCTTACCCTAACCCTCATCCTAACCGTAACCCTAACCCTAACCTCAACCCTAAACTTTACCCTTACCCGAACCCTAAACCTAAATTTAACCCTAACCCTAAACCTAACCCTAACACTAACCCTAACACTAACACTAACACTCACGCTAATCCTAACCCTAACCCTAAACCTAACCCTAACCCTAACCCTTACCCTAACCCGTAACCTAACCCTAACCCTTACCCTTAACCTAACACTAAACCTAACCTTAACACTTTCCCTAACCCTAACCCTAAACCTTACCCTTACCCTAACCCTAACCCTAACCCTTACCCTAAACCTAACCCTAAACCTAACCCTTACCCTTACCTTAACCCTAACCCTAACCCTTACCCTTATCCTAACGCTAACCCTAACAATAAACCTAACCCTAAACCTTACCTTTACCCTAACCCTAAATCTAACCTTAACCCCAACCCTAAACCTAACCCTAACCCTAACCCTAACCCTAACATTTACCCTTACCCTAACCCTAACGGTAAACCTTACCCTTACCCTAACCCTAACCCTAACCCTTACCCTAAACCTAACCTATCCCTAACCCTAACCCTAACCCTAAACCTTACCCTTACCCTAACCCTAACCCTAACCCTTACCCTAAACCTAACCTATCCCTAACCCTAACCCTAACCCTTACACTTACCTTAACCCTAACCCTAACCCTAACACTTACCCTTACCCTAACTCTAACCCTAACCCTAACCATAACCCTAACACATATCCTTACCCTAACCCTAACCCTAACCGTAACCCTTACCCTAACCTACACTGTCCCTAAACCTTACCCTTACTCTAACCCCAACCCTAACCCTTACCCTTACCCTAACCCTAACCCTCACCCTTACCCTAACCCTAACCCTTACCCTTACCCTAACCCTAACCATAAACCTAACCCTAACCCTAACCCTAACCCCTAACCTTAAAACTAACCCTAAACCTAACCCTAACCGTAACCTTAACCCCAACCCTAAACCTAACCCTAACCCTAACCCTTACCCTAACACTTACCCTAACCCTAACCCTAAACCTTACCCTTACCTTAACCCTAACCCTAACCCTAACACTTACCCTTACCCTAACTCTAACCCTAACCCTAACCCTAACCCTAACCCTAAACCTAACCCTAACACTAACCCTAACCCTAATGATAACGCTAACCCTAACCCTAACCATAACCCTAACCCTAACCCTAACCCTAAAACTTACCCTTACCCTAAACCTAACCCCATCCCTAAACCTAACCCTAACCCTAACCCTAAACCTTACCCTTACCCTAACCCTAACCCTAACCCTTACCCTAAACCTAACCCTAAACCTAACCCTTACCCTTACCTTAACCCTAACCCTAACCCTTACCCTTATCCTAACGCTAACCCTAACAATAAACCTAACCCTAAACCTTACCTTTACCCTAACCCTAAATCTAACCTTAACCCCAACCCTAAACCTAACCCTAACCGTAACCCTAACTCTTGCCTTACCCTAACCCTAAACCTAAACCTAACCTTAACCCTAACCCTAACCCTTACCCTAACCCTAACCCTAATCCTAACTCTAACACTTACACTTACCCTAACCCTAACCCTAACCCTAAACCTAACCCTAACCCTAACCCTTACCCTTACCCTAAGCCTAACCCTAACCCTAAACATAAAACTAACCCTAACCCTAATCCTAACCCTTACCCTTAGCCTAACCCTAACCCTAAACCTAAACCTAACCCTTACTCTTACCCTCACCCTAACCCTAACCTTAACCCTAACCCGAACCCTAAACCTAACCCTAACCTTAACCCTAACCCTTATCCTTACCCTACCCCTAACACTAACCCTAACCCTAAACCTAACTCTAACACTATACCTAATCCTTACCGTTTCACTAACCCTAACACTAACCCTAACTGTAACATCTAAGCCTAAACCTAACCCTAACGCTAAAACTTACCCTTACCCTAACCCTAAAACTAACCTTAACCCTAACCCTAACCCTAACCCTACCCCTAAACCTTACCCTTACCCTAACTCTAGCCCTAACCCTTTCTCTAAACGTAACCCTATCCCTAACCCTAACCCTAACCCATACCCTTACCTTAACCCTAACCCTAACCCTGACACTTACCCTTACCCTAACTCTAACCCTAAACCTAAACCTAACCCTAACACATATCCTTACCCTAACCCTAACCCTAACCCTAACCCTAAACTTTACCTGTACCCGAACCCTAAACTTAAACCTAACCCTAAACCTAACCGTAACCCTAACACTAACGGGAACCCTAACCCTAACCCTAAACATAACCCTAACCCTAACCCTAAGCCTAACCCTTACCCTAACCCTTACCCTAACCCTAATCCTTTCCCTTACCCTAACACTAAACCTAACATTAACCCTAACCCTAACCCTAACCCTTACCTTACCCTAACCCTAACCCTAACCCTAAACCTTACCCTTACCCTAAACCTAACCCTAACCCTAACCCTAACCCTAACTCTAGCCCTAACACATATCCTTACCCTAACCCTAACACTAACTCTAACCATAACCCTAACCCTAACCCTTATCCTAACCCTAACACTAACCATAACCATAACACTTAGCCTTATCCTAACGCTAACCCTAACCCTAAACCTAACCCTAAACCTTACCCTTACACTAACCCTAAATCTAACCTTGACCCCAACGCTAAACCTAACCCTAACCTTAACCCTAACCCTTACCCTTACCCTAACCCTAACCCTAACCCTAAACCTAACCCTAAACCTAACCCTAACCCTAACACTAAAACTTACCCTAACCCTAACCCTAATCCTAAATCTAACCCTTACCCTTACCCTAACTCTAACCCTAACCCTTACCCTAACCCTAACCCTAAACCTAACCCTAACCCCTAACCTTAAAACTAACCCTAAACCTAACCCTAACCGTAACCTTAACCCCAACCCTAATCCTAACCCTAACCCTAACCCTAACCCTTACCCTAACACTTACCCTAACCCTAACCCTAAACGTTACCCTTACCTCAACCCTAACCCTAACCCTAACACTTACCCTTACCCCAACTCTAACCCTAAACCTAACCCTAACCCTAACACATATCCTTACCCTAACCCTCATCCTAACCGTAACCCTAACCCTAACCTCAACCCTAAACTTTACCCTTACCCGAACCCTAAACCTAAATTTAACCCTAACCCTAAACCTAACCCTAACACTAACCCTAACACTAACACTAACACTCACGCTAATCCTAACCCTAACCCTAAACCTAACCCTAACCCTAACCCTTACCCTAACCCGTAACCTAACCCTAACCCTTACCCTTAACCTAACACTAAACCTAACCTTAACACTTTCCCTAACCCTAACCCTAAACCTTACCCTTACCCTAACCCTAACCCTAACCCTTACCCTAAACCTAACCCTAAACCTAACCCTTACCCTTACCTTAACCCTAACCCTAACCCTTACCCTTATCCTAACGCTAACCCTAACAATAAACCTAACCCTAAACCTTACCTTTACCCTAACCCTAAATCTAACCTTAACCCCAACCCTAAACCTAACCCTAACCCTAACCCTAACCCTAACATTTACCCTTACCCTAACCCTAACGGTAAACCTTACCCTTACCCTAACCCTAACCCTAACCCTTACCCTAAACCTAACCTATCCCTAACCCTAACCCTAACCCTAAACCTTACCCTTACCCTAACCCTAACCCTAACCCTTACCCTAAACCTAACCTATCCCTAACCCTAACCCTAACCCTTACACTTACCTTAACCCTAACCCTAACCCTAACACTTACCCTTACCCTAACTCTAACCCTAACCCTAACCATAACCCTAACACATATCCTTACCCTAACCCTAACCCTAACCGTAACCCTTACCCTAACCTACACTGTCCCTAAACCTTACCCTTACTCTAACCCCAACCCTAACCCTTACCCTTACCCTAACCCTAACCCTCACCCTTACCCTAACCCTAACCCTTACCCTTACCCTAACCCTAACCATAAACCTAACCCTAACCCTAACCCTAACCCCTAACCTTAAAACTAACCCTAAACCTAACCCTAACCGTAACCTTAACCCCAACCCTAAACCTAACCCTAACCCTAACCCTTACCCTAACACTTACCCTAACCCTAACCCTAAACCTTACCCTTACCTTAACCCTAACCCTAACCCTAACACTTACCCTTACCCTAACTCTAACCCTAACCCTAACCCTAACCCTAAACCTAAACCTAACCCTAACACTAACCCTAACCCTAATGATAACGCTAACCCTAACCCTAACCATAACCCTAACCCTAACCCTAACCCTAAAACTTACCCTTACCCTAAACCTAACCCCATCCCTAAACCTAACCCTAACCCTAACCCTAAACCTTACCCTTACCCTAACCCTAACCCTAACCCTTACCCTAAACCTAACCCTAAACCTAACCCTTACCCTTACCTTAACCCTAACCCTAACCCTTACCCTTATCCTAACGCTAACCCTAACAATAAACCTAACCCTAAACCTTACCTTTACCCTAACCCTAAATCTAACCTTAACCCCAACCCTAAACCTAACCCTAACCGTAACCCTAACTCTTGCCTTACCCTAACCCTAAACCTAAACCTAACCTTAACCCTAACCCTAACCCTTACCCTAACCCTAACCCTAATCCTAACTCTAACACTTACACTTACCCTAACCCTAACCCTAACCCTAAACCTAACCCTAACCCTAACCCTTACCCTTACCCTAAGCCTAACCCTAACCCTAAACATAAAACTAACCCTAACCCTAATCCTAACCCTTACCCTTAGCCTAACCCTAACCCTAAACCTAAACCTAACCCTTACTCTTACCCTCACCCTAACCCTAACCTTAACCCTAACCCGAACCCTAAACCTAACCCTAACCTTAACCCTAACCCTTATCCTTACCCTACCCCTAACACTAACCCTAACCCTAAACCTAACTCTAACACTATACCTAATCCTTACCGTTTCACTAACCCTAACACTAACCCTAACTGTAACATCTAAGCCTAAACCTAACCCTAACGCTAAAACTTACCCTTACCCTAACCCTAAAACTAACCTTAACCCTAACCCTAACCCTAACCCTACCCCTAAACCTTACCCTTACCCTAACTCTAGCCCTAACCCTTTCTCTAAACGTAACCCTATCCCTAACCCTAACCCTAACCCATACCCTTACCTTAACCCTAACCCTAACCCTGACACTTACCCTTACCCTAACTCTAACCCTAAACCTAAACCTAACCCTAACACATATCCTTACCCTAACCCTAACCCTAACCCTAACCCTAAACTTTACCTGTACCCGAACCCTAAACTTAAACCTAACCCTAAACCTAACCGTAACCCTAACACTAACGGGAACCCTAACCCTAACCCTAAACATAACCCTAACCCTAACCCTAAGCCTAACCCTTACCCTAACCCTTACCCTAACCCTAATCCTTTCCCTTACCCTAACACTAAACCTAACATTAACCCTAACCCTAACCCTAACCCTTACCTTACCCTAACCCTAACCCTAACCCTAAACCTTACCCTTACCCTAAACCTAACCCTAACCCTAACCCTAACCCTAACTCTAGCCCTAACACATATCCTTACCCTAACCCTAACACTAACTCTAACCATAACCCTAACCCTAACCCTTATCCTAACCCTAACACTAACCATAACCATAACACTTAGCCTTATCCTAACGCTAACCCTAACCCTAAACCTAACCCTAAACCTTACCCTTACACTAACCCTAAATCTAACCTTGACCCCAACGCTAAACCTAACCCTAACCTTAACCCTAACCCTTACCCTTACCCTAACCCTAACCCTAACCCTAAACCTAACCCTAAACCTAACCCTAACCCTAACACTAAAACTTACCCTAACCCTAACCCTAATCCTAAATCTAACCCTTACCCTTACCCTAACCCTAACCCTAACCCTAAACCTAAACCAAACCCTAACCTTAACCCTAACCCTTACCCTTACCCTAACCCTAACCCTAACCCTAAACCTAAACCTAACCCTAACCCTAACTCTAACACTTGCCCTTAGCCTAACCCTAAGCCTAAACCCAACCCTAACCCTTACTCTTACCCTCACCCTAAACCTAACCTCAACCCTAACCAGAACCCTAACCTTAACCCTAACCCTTATCCTTTCCCTAACCCTAACACTAACCCTAACCCTAAACTTAACTCTAAACCTAAACCTAATCCTTACCCTTACACTACCCTAACCCTAACCCTAACCGTAACCCCTAAGCCTAACCCTAACCCTAACGGTAACCCTTACCCTTACCCTAACCCTAAACCTAACCTTAACCCTAACCCTAATCCTAACCCTTACCCTTACCCTAACCCTAACCCTAAACCTTGCCCTTACCCTAACCCTAACCTAACACTTACCCTAAACCTAACCTATCCCTAACCCTAACCCTAACCCTTACACTTACCTTAACGCTAACCCTAACCCTAACACTTACCCTTACCCTAACTCTAACCCTAACCATAACCATAACCCTAACACATATCCTTACCCTAACCCTAACCCTAACCGTAACCCTAACCCTCACCTTAACCTTTTCCCTTACCCGAACCCTAACCCTAAACTTAACCCTAACCCTAACCCTAACCCTAACTCTACCCCTAACCCTTACCCTAACCCTTACCCTATCCCTAACCCTTACCCTTACCCTAACCGTAAAACTAACCCTAACCCTAACCCTTACCCTAACCCTAATCCTAATCCTTAACGCTAACCCTAACCCTAACACTTACCCTTACCCTAACTCTAACCCTAACCATAACCATAACCCTAACACATATCCTTACCCTAACCCTAACCCTAACCGTAACCCTAACCCTCACCTTAACCTTTTCCCTTACCCGAACCCTAACCCTAAACTTAACCCTAACCCTAACCCTAACCCTAACCCTAACTCTACCCCTAACCCTTACCCTAACCCTTACCCTATCCCTAACCCTTACCCTTACCCTAACCGTAAAACTAACCCTAACCCTTACCCTAAACCTAATCCTAATCCTAACCCTAACCCTAACCCTAATCCCTAACCTTAAAACTAACCCTAAACCTGACCCTAACCGTAACCTTAAACCCAACCCTAAACCTAACCCTAACCCTAACCCTTACCCTAAACCTAACCCTAACCATAACCCTAAACCTAACCCTAACCCTAACCTTAACCCTAACCCGTAACCTTACCCTAACCCTAAGCCTAACCCTAACCATAAGCCTAACCCTAACACTAACTCTAACACTTACCCTTAGCCAAACCTAAGCCTAAACCTAACCGTAACCCTTACTCTTACCCTCACACTAACCCTAACCTTAACCCTAACCCGAACCCTAAACCTAACCCTAACCTTAACCGTAACCCTTATCCTTACCCTTACACTAACCCTAACCCTAACACTAACCATAACCCCTAAGCCTAACCCTAACCCTAACGCTAACCCTTACCCTTACCCTAACCCTAATCCTAACCTTAACCCTAACCCTAACCCTAACCCTAACCCTTACCCTTACCCTAACCATAACCCTAAACCTTACCCTTAACCTAACCCTAACATTAACCCTTACCCTAAACCTAACCCTATCCCTAACCCTAAACCTAACCCTTACCATTACCTTAACCCTAACCCTAACCCTAACACTTACCCTTACCCTAACTCTAACCATAAACCTAACACATATCCTTACCCTAACCCTAATCCTAACTGTAACCCTAACCCTAACCCTAATATTAACCTTTACCCTTACCCGAACCCTAACCCTAAACTTAACCCTAACCCTAACACTAACACTAACCCTTACCCAAACCATTACCCTAACCTTAACCTTTACCCTTACCCTAACCCTAACCATAACCCTAACCCTTACCCTAACCCTAACCCTAACTCTTATCCTAAACCTAACCCTTACCCTTACCCTAACCCTAACCCTAAACCTAACCCTAACAATAACCCTAACCACTAACCTTAAAACTAACCCTAAACCTAACCCTAACCGTAACCTTAACCCCAACCCTAAACCTAACCCTAACCCTAACCCTTACCCTAACACTTACCCTAACCTTAACCCTAACCCTAAACCTTACCCTTACCTTAACCCTAAACCTAACCCTAACACTTACCCTTACCCTAACTCTAACCCTAACCCTAACCCTAACCCTAACCCTAAACCTAACCCTAACACTAACCCTAATCCTAATCCTTACCTTTACACTAACCCTAACCCTAACCGTAACCGTAACCCCTAAGCCTAACCCTAACCCTAACGCTAACCCTTACCCTTACCCTAACCCTAAACCTAACCTTAACCCTAACCCTAACCCTAACATTTACCCTTACCCTAACCCTAACCCTAAACCTTACCCTTACCCTAACCCTAACCCTAACCCTTACCCTAAACCTAACCTATCCCTAACCCTAACCCTAACCATAACACTTACCTTAACCCAACCCTAACCCTAACATTTACCCTTACCCTAACCCTAACCCTAAACCTTACCCTTACCCTAACCCTAACCCTAACCCTTACCCTAAACCTAACCTATCCCTAACCCTAACCCTAACCCTTACACTTACCTTAACCCTAACCCTAACCCTAACACTTACCCTTACCCTAACTCTAACCCTAACCCTAACCATAACCCTAACACATATCCTTACCCTAACCCTAACCCTAACCGTAACCCTTACCCTAACCTACACTGTCCCTAACCCTTACCCTTACTCTAACCCCAACCCTAACCCTAACCCTTACCCTAACCATAAACCTAACCCTAACCCTAACCCTAACCCCTAACCTTAAAACTAACCCTAAACCTAACCCTAACCGTGACCTTAACCCCAACCCTAAACCTAACCCTAACCCTAACCCTAACCCTTACCCTTACCCTAACCCTAACCATAAACCTAACCCTAACCCTAACCCTAACCCCTAACCTTAAAACTAACCCTAAACCTAACCCTAACCGTAACCTTAACCCCAACCCTAAACCTAACCCTAACCCTAACCCTTACCCTAACACTTACCCTAACCCTAACCCTAAACCTTACCCTTACCTTAACCCTAACCCTAACCCTAACACTTACCCTTACCCTAACTCTAACCCTAACCCTAACCCTAACCCTAACCCTAACCCTAAACCTAACCCTAACACTAACCCTAACCCTAATGATAACGCTAACCCTAACCCTAACCATAACCCTAACCCTAACCCTAACCCTAAAACTTACCCTTACCCTAAACCTAACCCCATCCCTAAACCTAACCCTAACCCTAACCCTAAACCTTACCCTTACCCTAACCCTAACCCTAACCCTTACCCTAAACCTAACCCTAAACCTAACCCTTACCCTTACCTTAACCCTAACCCTAACCCTTACCCTTATCCTAACGCTAACCCTAACAATAAACCTAACCCTAAACCTTACCTTTACCCTAACCCTAAATCTAACCTTAACCCCAACCCTAAACCTAACCCTAACCGTAACCCTAACTCTTGCCTTACCCTAACCCTAAACCTAAACCTAACCTTAACCCTAACCCTAACCCTTACCCTAACCCTAACCCTAATCCTAACTCTAACACTTACCCTTACCCTAACCCTAACCCTAACCCTAACCCTATCCTTACACTTATCCTAACCCTAACCCTAACCCTAACCCTAACCCTAAACCTATCCCTAACCCTAACCCTAACCCTACTCCTAACCCTTACTCTAACCCTAACCCTAACATCAACCTTAACCCTTACCCTAACCCTAACACATATCCTTACCCTAACCCTAACCCTAACCGTAACCCTAACCCTTACCCTAACTCTAAACCTTACCCTTACCCTAACCCTAACCCTAATCCTTACCCTAAACCTAACCCTAACCCTAACCCTTACCCTTACCTTAACCCTAACACTAACCCTAACCCTTACCCTTATCCTAATGCTAACCCTAAGAATAAACCTAACCCTAAACCTTACCTTTACCCTAACCCTAAATCTAACCTTAACCCCAACCCTAAAACTAACCCTAACCTTAACCCTATCCCTAACCCTTACCCTTACCCTAACCCTAACCCTAATCCTAACCCTAAACCTTAGCCTTACCCTAACCCTAACCCTAACCATAAACCTAACCCTAAGCCTAACCTTAACCCTAGCCCTTAACCTTACCCTAACCCTAACCCTAACGATACACCTAAACCTAACCCTAATCCTAACCCTTACCCTTAGCCTAACCCTAACCCTAACCCTAACACTAACCCTTATCCTAACGCTAACCCTAACCCTAAACCTAACCCTAAACCATACCCTTACCCTAACCCTAAATCTAACCTTAACCCCAAACCTAAACCTAACCCTAACCTTAACCCTAAACCTTACCCTTACCCTAACCCTAACCCTAACCCTAACACTTACCCTTATCCTAACGCTAACCCTAACCCTAACCCTAAGCCTAACCCTAACCTTAACCCTAAACCTTACCCTTACCCTAACACTAACCCTAACCCTAAACCTAAACCTAACCCTAACCCTTAACCTTACCCTAACCCTAACCCTAATCCTAATTCTAACCCTTACCCTTACCCTAACCCTAAACCTAACCCTAAACCTAACCCTACCCCTATCCTTAACCCTAACCCTTACCCTTACCCTAACCCTAACCCTAAACCTAACCCTAACCCTAACTCTAACACTTACCCTTAGCCTAACCCTAAGCCCAAACCTAACCCTAACCCTTACTCTTACCCTCACCCTAAACCTAACCTCAACCCTAACCCGAACCCTAACCTTAACCCTAACACATATCCTTACCCTAACCATAACCCTAACTGTAACCCTAACCCTAACCATAACATTAACCTTTACCCTTACACGAACCCTAACCTTAAACTTAACCCTAACCTTAACCCTAACCCTAACCCTACCCCTAACCCTTACCCTAACCCTTACCCTATCCCTAACCCTTACCCTTACTCTAATCCTAACCCTAACCTTTACCCTAAACCTAACCCTAACTCTTACCCTAACCCTAACCCTTACCCTTACCCTAACTCTAACCCTAAACCTAACCCTAACCCCTAACCTTAAAACTAACCCTAAACCTAACCCTAACCGTAACCTTAACCCCAACCCTAATCCTAACCCTAACCCTAACCCTAACCCTTACCCTAACACTTACCCTAACCCTAACCCTAAACGTTACCCTTACCTCAACCCTAACCCTAACCCTAACACTTACCCTTACCCCAACTCTAACCCTAAACCTAACCCTAACCCTAACACATTACCTTACCCTAACCCTCATCCTAACCGTAACCCTAACCCTAACCTCAACCCTAAACTTTACCCTTACCCGAACCCTAAACCTAAATTTAACCCTAACCCTAAACCTAACCCTAACACTAACCCTAACACTAACACTAACACTCACGCTAATCCTAACCCTAACCCTAACCTAACCCTAACCCTAACCCTTACCCTAACCCGTAACCTAACCCTAACCCTTACCCTTAACCTAACACTAAACCTAACCTTAACACTTTCCCTAACCCTAACCCTAAACCTTACCCTTACCCTAACCCTAACCCTAACCCTTACCCTAAACCTAACCCTAAACCTAACCCTTACCCTTACCTTAACCCTAACCCTAACCCTTACCCTTATCCTAACGCTAACCCTAACAATAAACCTAACCCTAAACCTTACCTTTACCCTAACCCTAAATCTAACCTTAACCCCAACCCTAAACCTAACCCTAACCGTAACCCTAACTCTTGCCTTACCCTAACCCTAAACCTAAACCTAACCTTAACCCTAACCCTAACCCTTACCCTAACCCTAACCCTAATCCTAACTCTAACACTTACCCTTACCCTAACCCTAACCCTAACCCTAACCCTATCCTTACACTTATCCTAACCCTAACCCTAACCCTAACCCTAACCCTAACCCTAAACCTATCCCTAACCCTAACCCTTACCCTACTCCTAACCCTTACTCTAACCCTAACCCTAACATCAACCTTAACCCTTACCCTAACCCTAACACATATCCTTACCCTAACCCTAACCCTAACCGTAACCCTAACCCTTACCCTAACTCTAAACCTTACCCTTACCCTAACCCTAACCCTAATCCTTACCCTAAACCTAACCCTAACCCTAACCCTTACCCTTACCTTAACCCTAACACTAACCCTAACCCTTACCCTTATCCTAATGCTAACCCTAAGAATAAACCTAACCCTAAACCTTACCTTTACCCTAACCCTAAATCTAACCTTAACCCCAACCCTAAAACTAACCCTAACCTTAACCCTATCCCTAACCCTTACCCTTACCCTAACCCTAACCCTAATCCTAACCCTAAACCTTAGCTTACCCTAACCCTAACCCTAACCATAAACCTAACCCTAAGCCTAACCTTAACCCTAGCCCTTAACCTTACCCTAACCCTAACCCTAACGATACACCTAAACCTAACCCTAACCCTAACCCTTACCCTTAGCCTAACCCTAACCCGAACCCTAACACTAACCCTTATCCTAACGCTAACCCTAACCCTAAACCTAACCCTAAACCATACCCTTACCCTAACCCTAAATCTAACCTTAACCCCAAACCTAAACCTAACCCTAACCTTAACCCTAAACCTTACCTTACCCTAACCCTAACCCTAACCCTAACACTTACCCTTATCCTAACGCTAACCCTAACCCTAACCCTAAGCCTAACCCTAACCCTTACCCTAACACTAAACCTAACCCTAACCCTAACCCTAAACCTTAACCTTACACTAACCCTAACCCTAACCCTTACCCTAACCCTAACCCTTAACCTTAACTTAAACCTAATCCTAACCCTAAACCTTACCCTTACCCTAAACCTAACCCTATCCCTAACCCTAAACCTTACCCTTACCCTAACTCTAACCCTAACCCTTACCCTAAACCTAACACTAACCCTAACTCTAAACCTAACCCTAATCCTAACCTTAACCCTAACCCTTACCCTTACCCTAACCCTAACCCTAACCCTAACCCTAACCATAAACCTAACCGTAACCCTAACTCTAACACTTAACCTTAGCCTAACCCTAAGCCTAAACCTAACCCTAACCCTTACTCTTACCCTCACCCTAAACCTAAACTTAACCCTTACACTAACCCTAATCCTAACCCTAACCGTAACCCCTAAGCCTAAGCCTTACCCTAACGCTAACCCTTACCCTAACCCTAAACCTAAAATTAACCCTAACCCTAACCGTAACATTTACCCTTACCCTAACCATAACCCTAAACCTTACCCTTACCCTAACCCTAACATTAACCCTTACCCTAAACCAAAACCTATCCCTAACCCTAACCCTAACCATTACCCTTAACTTAACCCTAACCCTACACCTAACACTTACCCTTACCCTAACCTTAACCCTAACCATAACCATAACCCTAACACATATCCTTACCCTATCCCTAAACCTAAACTTAACCCTAACCCTAACCCTAACACTAACACTAACGCTAACCCTAACCCTAACCCTAAACATAACCCTAACCATAACCCTAACCCTAACCCTAACCCTTACCCTAATTATTACCCTAACCTTAATATTTACCCTTACCCTAACCCTAAACGTAACCCTAACCCTTACCCTAACCCTAACCCTAACTCTTACCCTAACCCTAACCCTTACCCTTACCCTAACCCTAACCCTAAACCTAACCCTAACCCTAACCCTAACCCCTAACCCTAAAACTAACCCTAACCCTAACCCTAACCCTAACCTTAACCCCAACCCTAAACCTAACCCTAAATCTAACACTTACCCTAACACTTACCCTAACCCTAACCCTAACCCTAACACTTACCCTAAACCTAACCCTAACTGTAATGATAACCCTTAACCTATCCCTAACCCTAAATCTAACCCTAACACTTACCCTTACCCTAACCCTTACCCTAACCCTAACATTAACCCTAACCCTAACCCTTACCCTTACTCTAAAGCTAACCCTAACCCTAAGCCTAAACCTAACCCTAACCCTAACCTTAACCCTAACCCTTACCCTTACCCTAACCCTAACCCTAAACCTAACCCTAACCCTAACTCTAACACTTACCCTTAGCCTAACACTAAGCCTAAACCTAACCCTAACCCTTACACTTACCCTCACCCTAACCCTAACTTTAACCCTAACCCGAACCTGAAACCTAACCCTAACCTTAACCCTAACCCGAACCCTAACCCTAACCCTAACCTTAACCCTAACCCTTATACTTACCCTAACCCTAACACTAACCCTAACCCTAATCCTAACTCTAACCCTAAACCTAATCCTTACCCTTACACTAACCCTAACCCTAACCCTAACCGAAACACCTAAGCCTAACCCTAACCCTAACGCTAAACCTTACCCTTACCCTAACCCTAAAACTAACCTTAACCCTAACCCTAAACTTAACCCCAACCCTAAACCTTACCCTTACCCTAACCGTAGCCCTAACCCTTACTCTAAACCTAACCCTATCCCTAACCCTAACCCTAACCCTTACCCTTACCTTAACCCTATCCCTAACCCTGACAGTTACCCTTACCCTAACTCTAACCCTAACCCTAAACCTAACCCAACCCAAACGCTAACCCTAACCCTAATGCTAACCCTAACCCTAACCCTAAACATAACCCTAACCCTAACCCTAACCCTAACCCTTACCCTAACCCTTACCCTAACCATAACCCTAACCCTTACCCTAACACTAAACCTAACATTAACCCTAACCATAACCCTAACCCTAACCCTAACCCTTATCCTTACCCTAACCCCAACCCTAAACCTTACCCTTACTCTAAACCTAACCCTAACCCTAACCCTAAACCTAAGTCTAGCCCTAACACATATCCTTACCCTAAACCTAACCCTAACCCTAACAGTAACCCTAACCCTAACCCTAACCCTAACCCTAACCCTTACCGTTACTCTAACCCTAACCATAACCCTAACCGTAACCCTCATCCTAACCCTAACCCTAACCCTAACCCTAACACTTACCCTTATCCTAACGCTAACCCTAACCCTAAACCTAACCCTAAACCATACCCTTACCCTAACCCTAAATCTAACCTTAACCCCAAACCTAAACCTAACCCTAACCTTAACCCTAAACCTTACCCTTACCCTAACCCTAACCCTAACCCTAACACTTACCCTTATCCTAACGCTAACCCTAACCCTAACCCTAAGCCTAATCCTAACCTTAACCCTAAACCTTACCCTTACCCTAACACTAACCCTAACCCTAAACCTAAACCTAACCCTAACCCTTAACCTTACCCTAACCCTAACCCTAATCCTTATTCTAACCCTTACCCTTACCCTAACCCTAAACCTAACGCTAAACCTAACCCTACCCCTATCCTTAACCCTAACCCTTACCCTTACCCTAACCCTAACCCTAAACCTAACCCTAACCCTAACTCTAACACTTACCCTTAGCCTAACCCTAAGCCCAAACCTAACCCTAACCCTTACTCTTACCCTCACCCTAAACCTAACATCAACCCTAACCCGAACCCTAAACTTAACCCTAACACATATCCTTACCCTAACCATAACCCTAACTGTAACCCTAACCCTAACCCTAACATTAACCTTTACCCTTACACGAACCCTAACCTTAAACTTAACCCTAACCTTAACCCTAACCCTAACCCTACCCCTAACCCTTACCCTAACCCTTACCCTATCCCTAACCCTTACCCTTACTCTAATCCTAACCCTAACCTTTACCCTAAACCTAACCCTAACTCTTACCCTAACCCTAACCCTTACCCTTACCCTAACCCTAACCCTAAACCTAACCCTAACCCCTAACCTTAAAACTAACCCTAAACCTAACCCTAACCGTAACCTTAACCCCAACCCTAAACCTAACCCTAACCCTAACCCTTACCCTAACACTTACCCTAACCCTAACCCTAACCCTAAACGTTACCCTTACCTCAACCCTAACCCTAACCCTAACACTTACCCTTACCCCAACTCTAACCCTAAACCTAACCCTAACCCTAACACATATCCTTACCCTAACCCTCATCCTAACCGTAACCCTAACCCTAACCTCAACCCTAAACTTTACCCTTACCCGAACCCTAAACCTAAATTTAACCCTAACCCTAAACCTAACCCTAACACTAACCCTAACACTAACACTAACACTCACGCTAATCCTAACCCTAACCCTAAACCTAACCCTAACCCTAACCCTTACCCTAACCCGTAACCTAACCCTAACCCTTACCCTTAACCTAACACTAAACCTAACCTTAACACTTTCCCTAACCCTAACCCTAACCCTAACCCTAACACTAACCCTAACCCTAACCCTTACCCTAACACTAAACCTAACCCTAACCCTAACCCTAAACCTTAACCTTACACTAACCCTAACCCTAACCCTTACCCTAACCCTAACCCTTAACCTTAACTTAAACCTAATCCTAACCCTAAACCTTACCCTTACCCTAAACCTAACCCTATCCCTAACCCTAAACCTTACCCTTACCCTAACTCTAACCCTAACCCTTACCCTAAACCTAACCCTAACCCTAACTCTAAACCTAACCCTAATCCTAACCTTAACCCTAACCCTTACCCTTACCCTAACCCTAACCCTAACCCTAACCCTAACCATAAACCTAACCGTAACCCTAACTCTAACACTTAACCTTAGCCTAACCCTAAGCCTAAACCTAACCCTAACCCTTACTCTTACCCTCACCCTAAACCTAAACTTAACCCTTACACTAACCCTAATCCTAACCCTAACCGTAACCCCTAAGCCTAAGCCTTACCCTAATGCTAACCCTTACCCTAACCCTAAACCTAAAATTAACCCTAACCCTAACCATAACATTTACCCTTACCCTAACCATAACCCTAAACCTTACCCTTACCCTAACCCTAACATTAACCCTTACCCTAAACCTAAACCTATCCCTAACCCTAACCCTAACCATTACCCTTAACTTAACCCTAACCCTACCCCTAACACTTACCCTTACCCTAACCTTAACCCTAACCATAACCATAACCCTAACACATATCCTTACCCTATCCCTAAACCTAAACTTAACCCTAACCCTAACCCTAACACTAACACTAACACTAACGCTAACCCTAAACCTAACCCTAAACATAACCCTAACCATAACCCTAACCCTAACCCTAACCCTAACCCTTACCCTAATTATTACCCTAACCTTAATATTTACCCTTACCCTAACCCTAAACGTAACCCTAACCCTTACCCTAACCCTAACCCTAACTCTTATCCTAACCCTAACCCTTACCCTTACCCTAACCCTAACCCTAAACCCAACCCTAACCCTAACCCTAACCCCTAACCCTAAAACTAACCCTAATCCTAACCCTAACCCTAAACTTAACCCCAACCCTAAACCTAACCCTAAATCTAACCCTTACCCTAACACTTACCCTAACCCTAACCCTAACCCTAACACTTGCCCTAACCCTAACCCTAACTCTAATGATAACCCTTAACCTAACCCTAACCCTAAATCTAACCCTAACACTTACCCTTACCCTAACCCTTACCCTAACCCTAACATTAACCCTAACCCTAACCCTTACCCTTACTCTAAACCTAACCCTAACCCTAAGCCTAAACCTAACCCTAACCCTAACCTTAACCCTAACCCTTACCCTTACCCTAACCCTAACCCTCACTCTAACCCAAAACCTAACCCTAACCCTAAACTTAACCCTAACCCTTACCCTTACCCTAACCGTAACCCTAACCCTAACCCAAACCTTACCCTTACCCTAAGCCTAACACTAACCCTAACCCTAACCCTAACCCTTATCCTAACCCTAACCCTAACCCTAACCCTAACCCTTAAACTAACCCTAACACTAATCCTAACCACTAACCCTAACCCTTACCCTAACCCTAACAGTAAACCTTACCCTTACCCTAACCCTAACCCTAACTCTAACCCTAACCGTAACCCTAACCCTAACACTTACCCTAACCCTAATCCTAACCCTTACTCTAACCCTAACCCTAACCTCAACCTTACCCTAACCCTAACCCTAACCCTTACCCTAACCCTAACCCTAAACCTAACCCTAACCCTTACCCTCACCCTACCCCTAAATTTAACCCTAACCGTAAACCCAACCCTAGCACTAATCCTAACCCTAACCCTAACGCTAACCCTAACCCTAACCATAACCATAACACTAACCCTAACACTAACCCTAACCCTTACCCTCACCGTTACCCTAACCCTAACCCTTAACCTTACCCTAACACTAAACCTAACATTACCCTAAACCTACCCCTAACCCTTACCCTAACCCTAACCCTAAACCTTACCCTTACCCTAAACATAACCCTAACCCTAACCCTAACCCTAACACATATCCTTACCCTAACCCTAACCCTAACAGTAACCCTAACCCTAACCCTAACCCTTACCCTTACCCTAACCCTAACCCTAAACCTAAACCTAACCCTATCCCTTATCCTAAACCTAACCCTAAACCTAACCCGAAGCCTTAACCTAACCTTAACACTAATCCTAACCACTAAACATAACAATTACCCTATCCCTAACCCTAACTCTAACCCTAACCATAAACCTAAACCTAACACTCACCCTAACCCTAATCCTAACCCTTAGTCTAACCCTAACCCTAAACTCAAACTTAACCCTAACCCTAACCCAAACCCTAACCTTTACCCTTACCCTAACCCTAACCCTAATCTTAACCCCAACCCTAAACCTAACCCTAAACCTAACCCTTACCCTTACCCTTATCCTAACCTTAAGCCTAACCCTAAACCTAAACCTAACACTTACCCTAACCCTAAACCTAATTCTAACAATAAACCTTAACCTAACCCTAACATTAATCCTAACCTTTAACCCTAAACCTTACCCTTACCCTAACCCTAACCCTAAACCTAAACCTAACCCTAACCCTAAACCCTAAGCCTAACCCTAACCCTAAACCTGAACCTTACCCTTACCCTAACCTAACCCTAACCCTTATTCTTACACTAACCCTAACACTAACCCTACCCCGAAACCTAACTCTAACCCTAAACCTAACCCTTACCCTTACCCTAACCCTAACACTAACCCTAACTGTAACCCCTAAGCCTCACTCTACCACTAACGCTAACCATTACCCTTATCCTCACCCTAAAACTCACCCTACCCCTAAACCGTACACTTACCCTAACCCTAAACCTAACCTTAACCCTAACCCTAACCCTAACCCTTACCCTTACCCTAACCCTAACCCTAACCCTGAACCTTACCCTTACCCTAACCTAACCCTAACCCTAACCCTTACACTATCCCTAACCCTAACCCTAAACCTAACCCTAACCCTAACCTTAACCCTAACCCTTACCCTTATCTAAACCTAACCCTAACCCTAACCCAAAACCTAACCCTAACCCTAACCCTAACCCTTACCCTTAGTCTAACCCTAACCCTCAACCTAACCCTAAACCTTACCCTTACCCTCACCCTAACCCTAACCTTAACCCTAACCCTTATTCTTACACTAATCCTAACACTAACCCTACCCCGAAACCTAACTCTAACCCTAAACCTAACCCTTACCCTTACCCTAACCCTAACACTAACCCTAACTGTAACCCCTAAGCCTAACTCTAACACTAACGCTAACCCTTACCCTTATCCTCACCGTAAACCTCACCCTAACCCTAACCCGTACACTTACCCTAACCCTAAACCTAACCTTAACCCTAACCCTAACCCTAACCCTTACCCTTACCCTAACCCTAACCCTAACCCTAAACCTTACCCTTACCCTAACCCCAACCCTAACCCTGACCCTAAACCTAACCCCAACCCTAACCCTGACCCTAACCCTTACCCTTACCTTAACCCTAACCCTAACCCTAACACCTACAATTACCCTAACTCTAACCCTAACCCTAACCCTTACCCTAACACATATCCTTACCCTAACCCTAACCCTAACCGTAACCCTAACCCTAACCCTAACTCTAACCTGTACACATACCCTAACCCTCAACCTAAACTTAACCCTAACCCTAACCCTAACCCTAACACTAACGCTACCCCTAAACCTAACCCTAACCCTAACCCTAACCCTTAACCTAACCTTAACACTAATCCTAACAATTAACCCTAACCCTTACCCTAACCCTAACCATAAACCTAACCCTAACCCTAACCCTAATAGTAACCCTAACCATAACCCTAAACCTTACCCTTACCCTAACCATAACCCTAACCCTAATCCTAACCCTAACCCTTATCCTAACCCTAACCCTAACCCTAACCCTTAAACTAACCCTAACACTAATCCTAACCACTCACATAACCCTTACCCTAACCCTAACCCTAACCCTAACCCTTACCCTTACCCTAACCCTAACCCTAACTCTAACCCTAACTATAACGCTAACACTAACACTTACCCTAACACTAATCCTAACCCTTACTCTAACCCTAACCCTAACCTCAACCTTAACCTAACCCTAACTCTAACCCTTACCCTTACCCTAATCCTAACTCTAACCCTAACCCTAAACCTTACCCTAACTCCTAACCTAAACCTAACCCTAATCCTAACCTCAACCTTAAACCTAACCCTAAACCTAAACCTAACCCTTACCCTTACCATAACCATAACCCTAACCTAACTCTAACCCTAACCTTAACCCTAACCTTAACCCTAACCCCAATCCTTACCCTTACCTAACCCTAACCCGAAACCTAACTCTAACCCTAACTCTAACCCTAACCCTAACCCTTATCCTACCCTAACCCTAACCCTAACCCTAACCCTAACCCATACCCCTAAGCTTAACCAGAACCCTAACCCTAACCCTTAACCTTATCCCAACCCTAAGCCTAACCCTAACCCTAAACCTTACACTTACCCTAAACCTAACCCTAACCCTTCCCCTAAACCTAACCCTAAACCTAACCCTTACCCTTACCTAAACCCTAACAATAACCCTAACCCTTACCCTTACACTAACGCTAACACTAACCCTAACCCTAACCCTTGCCCTTACCCTAACCCTAACCCTAAACTTAACCCCTGCCGGGGCCTCCCGGCAGCAAATTGGGGTTCCTGAAATAAGGGGCAAGGACTGGAAAAATTAGAAGAGAGACAAACACATCGGGTCCAGGAGGTCTGCAGCCCAAGCAAAAACTGCCGCCTCGTTTATTCTTAACTCAAAGTTTTTATCCCTTCTCGAGACCAGGGCCCTGCCAGGTGTTACATCCAGATGGTTAATCAGGGAACTGTTGGGGGTTACATTCATATGGTAAATCTCAGATCAATTGAACAGGAGAAGGCCAAAAAGCAATAAGACCATCAAGCAATTATCTGATGCAAATCAAAGTACAGTTTGATTCCACTCTTGCTCCCGACATATCCCCCATCTTTATTTTAAAAGAAACACAAGTGCAATTTCTATTCTTTCCACTATCTCTAATTATCTCATTACCCTGTCTCACTTTCCAAAAATGACTGGTCCCTTCATCTAAAGGGGGTAGATGGGCGGAGATTCAGCTTCTGTGACTTCTTCAAGCTGACTCAGGGGCATTGTCTCTGTGCTTGACCAGGGACCTTAAGAAGCCTAGCCTGTTTTATTAGGGATTGCAAGGATTAGATATCAGGAATAATAATTTGCTCCAAACTGGAAATCATATTTTACATTTAACAACTGCACGAACCATCTTTGGCTACAATAGTGTAGTTATATAGCACCCATTTGCAAAGGCCTTTTCTTGATTTTCTGGGGAACTAAATTTCTGCAACCTTAACAATGCTTCAGTTGTCAGATCTAAACAGATTAATAGAGACACAAGTCTCAGATCCACAAACTTTTCCTGAATTTGTGGCTGGTGTCAAAAATAAATACATACATAAATAAATAAATAAATAAAAATTTCGCTCAATTAGGGCTTTAAACTACCCACTATCACAGAAGATTGACAAGTTCCTGCCCAGTTATGAAAGGCACGGGCATTAGTAAGGCATGCTTACAAACTATTCTATGACCTCCCGGCTCTGATTAATTTGATCGGCCAAGCACAAGTGACTAAGATCTGACACCATCCCTGCCATCCAAGCAGAGGCTTTCTGCATCGTGTCCCAGTAGCGTTTCTCCACACAGGGATAAATGTCCCATTGGCAATTCACTTGCTTAGTTGCTGGACTTGAACTCAGGGCCTGGGCACTGTCCCTCAGCTCTCCAGCTCAAGGCTAGCACCCTGGCACTTTTGAGTCCCAAACTCAGGGCCTGAGTGCCGCACCTCAGCTCTGCAGCTCAAGGCTTGCACTCTGCGGCTTCGAGCTCCAAAGCAACTCTGCTGCCAGATTAGACACCACAATCTCACAGGGACTTTGCTTTGCCCGGGGTTGGCTCAAAACTGCAGTTTTCAGATCAGTGAGTCCTACAAGAGGCCACATTTCTCCAATTAGAGCAACAAGGTGGTCGACAAAGAAATAGTCTCTAAGCATGAGCTTACCTAGAACCTGGAAAAGGCCAAAGTTACATCTGAATAAGGATTGCTGTTCTTCTCCAATGGGCTAGCTGGAAGTTACAAGAGCAAGCTGAAATGGCAATTAAGCAATTACTTTGGTAGTCCTGATTTTCCTTTTCTCTCTTTCTTTAAACATTTAAGACAACTTCACTTTCAAATATTGTTTAGAAACCCATTTCCAATGTTCTTAATAACTTTTACTTATACTGGCTTAAACAATTAACACCTTAGCCTTTATTTGCAATTGAAAAACCTTTAAGGGCACAAAGAACTCCTGCCCTCAGGCCCCCTAGGGCCCAAAGCACTCCTCTTGCCTTTTAGAAAAAAGGGGCTCTTAAGCAGTTTAGATTACTGTCTAAAACTCCAACAACAGTTTAAACTCAAATAACAGTTTTTCCCTAATGCAAGAACTATAGATATCAGTGCACCAAAAGTCTAAGTCTGGACTTAGTTTCCTTCCCTTTTTTTAAACATTCCTTTAAAATACTAATCACATTATCCACATTTTACCATCAGATTTCTAGTGTCAGTTTGCAAGAAAGGACAGGCAAAGTTTCTGATGTTAATGAACAATTTTACATTTAAATCTCTAATACATGTTTCCAAACTTTAACTTAAAGTAATAAATCCCAAATTCCTTAACACCTCTGTGATGAACAGGATACAATGTTTACAATGTAAACAGCTGTATGCCCTGCAATAAAATGCAGATTTCAGTATCTAGAAAAATATTTACCAGTTTTTCTTTAAGACAACACAATAATTCTTTGAGACATTGTAAAACATTCAAACCTAATATTTTTCTTGAAGTTTTAAGCTTAGATTTACCCAATTGTCTTTGTGTTTAAGTATAAATTTATCCATTGTTTTATACAGCATGCTGACAATTTAACCTTGAACATGTTCACTCACTCATTCACACACATTCATACTCAAAAAGCGCGCAAAATTAATATCGGCCGTTCAATTTCCGGAAGTTTGTGTCAAGAGAGTTTTGCCAATTTTACTCTTACAGGTGAGAACCAGGTTCGAAACAAAACTTTTTGCAAGGCAACTTAGCTGGAATTTATTTTTCCAGGGCAAGTTACAACTGCAGACATGGGGGAGCGGCCATGCTAGGCCCAGAAATGTTCAAATAAATAACAAGGATGTGTGCTTGAGTACGCACAGAAAAACCATAAGGATCCATACTTAGAAATGGTACCAACTTTAAAGACAAAAACTGGACAAAGAAAAACATGTAACACGAACAAGACAGAGAAGCGGAGACTTTTAAATAATCAGACATTGACATATAACAAGAAAATTAGACTCAATCAGATACACTTAACAGCTATTTTTAGATTTAGACATGTCTTGCTGGTGGGACTCTCAGGTATGCCTTGATATTGACAAGAAACTCAGAAGGGGAAGGGGGGTCAAGGCGTCCCTTGACCACCCAGGCCTCTATTTTAGGCCCACAGTGCACCCCCTTTTTTTTAATAAATAAAATAAAATAAAATAAAATAAAACAAAACACAGACATACAGGGGGTCGGCAGACTTCTACTTACCTCTGGAGGCCTTTGCTTTTCACCTGGGCATCTTTTACAAAAAAGGTTATTAAGAAGAGGGATGGTAAAGGCAAAATAATGTCACATATTAAATTGTGTAGAGTCAATGAATATGTTAAAAGGTCCCTACATAATAGTAAAAGGAGGAGAAACACAGCTCATATGAATGTGTGGAACAAGTGGATCAGTAGCAGTCCCAATTGACATGCACAAATAACTCAGGTCCTTTCCACGTCGCAGGATGCACCACTGGAGGGTTGGGGGTGTAGGCCCAGTGAGTCGCTGCTTGGATGGCCACTGTCACTCTCCACGATCCGAACGCAGTGTTCAGGCAGCCAGCGGGCGTCATTTTCTCCTTGTGAAAAAACACATACATGCCCTCGACCCCAGGTTAGAACAGGATCAGGTCCATGCCAAGCACCAGTTAGGGGATCCTTCCACTTTACTAAGGCAAAAGCACGCTGCTCTCTTTTTTCCCAGAATCGCTGAGCAGCAGATAAATTATTTGAATCCAAATTCAAAAAATTTAAAACAAATAAAGCATGATTAAGTATATTCACAGGGGTAGCGGGATACGACTCTCCTTTCTGTATTTTAGCAATTTGATGTTTTAATAATCCATTAGCTCTCTCCACGATGCCTTGACCTTGAGGATTGTAAGGAATGCCTGTAATATGAGTGATATTATAGGAACGGCAGAAGGATTGAAATGCTCGGCTTGCATAGCCAGGGCCATTATCTGTTTTTATTTGCGAGGGAATCCCCATCACAGCAAAGCATCGAATGCAGTGAGAAATACAATGTTTAGTGGCTTCCCCAGCAAGGGGGGTGGCCAAGATAAAATTAGAATAAGTATCTACAGTAACATGAACATATTTTAATTGGCCAAATGATGGAACATGCGTGACATCCATCTGCCAAATGTGATTAGAAAGCAGTCCTCGTGGATTTATACCGAAATGGGGGGCTGGTGAAAAAGGGACACAGTTGGAGCAAGTCTTGACTATTTGTCGTGCTGCTTCTCTAGATAATTTGAACTGTCGGCGCAAGGCTCGACTGTTTTGATGGTGGATGGCATGTGACTGCTTAGCAAGTTCAACCTGAGTTAAGTAAACTCTGGTGGCAGAGTCAGTGACCGCATTGCCCTCACTTAAAGGGCCAGGAAGATTAGTGTGAGCTCGAACAAAGCCAAAAAAACAGGGGTGGTTGCGAGAACAAAGCAAAGTTTGTATTTGGCGAAATTGGGTCTGAATATTGGAGTTAGTATTTCCAATAAAGGGAACAGTTTCTATGACTTGAAGAGCACGAATTACATATTGACTGTCTGAGTATAAGTTAAAGGGCTCGTCTTGTAACAGGACGAGTGCTTGTAAAACAGCCTCTAATTCCACCTCTTGGGCGGAGGAAAAACCTGTAACCCAAGATTGAGTTTTCCCATTAATGGTCAAAGCAGCCGTTCCATTTGAGGATCCATCTGTAAATACCAAAGCGGCAGAAGATAAAGGCGAGGCCTGTACTATGGAAGGAAATAGAAACGTATGACACGCAGCAAATTGGAGAAGTTTGTTAGACGGGTAGTGATGCAAAATTTTTCCCGTATAATTGGCCCAAGCAATGGCCCAAGGATCGCAATGGGCGAATAGCCAATCTTGTTGTTGTAAATTATATGGGACACAGATAAAATGAGGTTCCTGACCTAAATATTTACGGGAATCCACTCGGCACATGTGTATCAGATTAGCTACCAATTCGTAGTAGGGGGTCAGCACTTTGCCGGGTTGTAGTGCCTGTTAAAAGGGCCCCGGCATCTGGCGCCCAAACAGGGACCTGAAAATCTGGGACGAAGGTGAAGGACCCCTCCCTGTGGTGAGTAACACATCGTAGGACTATTAAGGGAGTATAGTCAGGAGTAAAAATTATGGGTCAATCTAATAGCCATGGGTTATTTCTACCGATCTTAACAGGATTATTTGAAGCCCACGGAACGTGGGTGGAAAAAGGGGTGCTTCAGAGCTTCCTACAGTTTCTCGAGGAGGCATACCCGAGGTCTATAGAGGAGGAATTCCAAAAAGCCTGGCAGCGGATAGGAAAAAGAATTCTAGATTATTATGATGTATATGGCCCCGAAAAGACCCCAGTAGAGGCTGCTACTGTATGGAATTTAGTAAGTGAATACATAGATCCTCTACATGAAAATGCTGAACTTAATCTTGAATTAAGGGAACTTTATGAGTTAAAGGACCCTTCTGAAGAACCTGAGGCTGAGCCATATGCCGCAGCCCAAGAGAATCTAAGTGAGATCTTGAAAAGGGAACAACAACCAGTAGATATTGAGTATCAGAATTCAGGTTTGAATACCAAGGAGGAAAGTTATGATGAGTCATTGGAGGGCCGGGTGGCTACGATAGAGAAGAAGTTAGAAGAAATGCTACATCTTCTATCGAAAATGGGGACAGAGCAGAGAGCCCCCCCAGAAGTAGGAAAGAAATATGACCCTCAGGCCACTATGATGTCTGATTCTAAACCTAACCCCTCACACCCACCGCCTCCAGCTGCAGCCTTACGGCCTCAATCCCTTTCTCAACCTTTAGGCAAGCCTAAAGGCCCTAGCAACAAGTCCCTGTTCAGGCGCCAGATGCCGGGGCCTCCCGGCAGCA
>JANJXV010000741.1:297500-300000 GCA_024803745.1 Megascapheus bottae | reverse complement strand
AACCTAATCCTAACTCTAACCCTTACCCTTACCCCAAACCTAACCCTAACCCTGAACCTAACCCTAACCCTAACCTTAAACCTAACCCTTACCCTTACCATAACCCTAACCCTAACCCTAACCCTTAACCTAACCCTAAACCTAACCCTAACCATTACCCTTAGGCTAACCCTAACCCTAAACCTAACCCTAACCCTTACTCTTACCCTCACCCTAACCCTAACCCGAACCCTAACCCTAACCCTAACCTAACTCTAACCCTAAACCTAATCCTTACCCTTACACTAACCCTAATCCAAACCCTAACCGTAACCCCTAAACCTAACCCTAACCCTAACGCTAACACTTACCCTTACCCTAACCCTCACCCTTACTTTAACCCTAAACCTAACCCTGACACTTACCCTTACCCTAACTCTAACCCTAACGCTAACCCTAACCCTAACCTTTACCCTTATCCGAACCCTAACCCTAAACTTAACCCTAACCCTAACCCTAAACCTAATCCTAACGCTAACGCTAACGCTAACTCTAACCCTAAACTTAACCCCAACCCTAACCGTAACCCTAACCCTAACCATTACCCTAACCCTTACCCTAACACTAACCCTAACCCTAACCCAAATCCTAAACCTAACACTTACCCTAACCCTAACCCTAACTCTAACAATAACCCTTAAACTAACCCTAACCCTAACACTAACCCTAACACTTACCTTTACCCTAACCCTTACCCTAACCCTAACATTAACACTAACCCTTAACCCTAACCCTTACCCTAACCATAACCCTAAACCTAACGCTTAGGCTTACGCTCACCCTAACCCTAACCCTAACCCTTACCCTTACCCTAAACTTAACCCTAATCTTAATCCCAGCCCTAAACCTAACCCTAACCTTAACCCTTACCCTAACACTTACCCTAACACTAACCCTAACCCTAACACTTACCCTAACCCTAACTCTAACAATAACCCTTACCCTAACCATATCCCTAACCCTAACCCTAACACTTACCCTTACCCTAAACCTAAACCTAAACCTAAACCTACCCTTACCCTAACCCTAACCCTAACCCTTACCCTAACCCTAACCAAAACCCTAACCCCTAACCCTAACCCTTAACCGTTCACTAACCTAACCCTAAACCTAAACCTTAACCTTACCCTAACCCTAACCCGTGCCCTTACCCTAACTCTAACCCTAAACCTAACTTAACATTAACCCTAACCCCTAAGCCTAACCCTAACCCTAACCCTAACCCTTACCCTTATCCTAACCCTAACCCTAACCCTATCACTTACCCTTACCCTAAACCCTACCCTAACCCTAACTCTATCCCTAAGCCTTACCATAACCGTAACCCTAACCCTTGCCCTTACACTAACCCTAAACATAAACCTAACCCTAACCCTAAACTTAACCCTAACCCTTACCCTAACCCTAACCCTTACCCTTACCCTAACCCTAACCATATACCTAACCCTAATCCTAACCATAACCCTTACCCTTCCCTAAAACTAAACCTAAACTTAACCCTAACCCTTACCCTTATCCTAACCCTAACCCAAAACCTAACCGTAACCCTTACCATAACCCTAACCCTAACCCTAACCCTTACCCTAAACCTAACCCTAACCCTAACCCTTACTCTTACCTTAACCCTAACCCTAAACCTAACCCTTACCCTTACCCTAACCCTTACCCTATCCCTAAACCTAATCCTAACTCTAACCCTTACCCTTACCTTAACCCTATTCCTAACCCTAAGCCTAACCCTAACCCTAACCTTAACCCTAACCCTTACCCTTACCCTAACCCTAAACCTAACCCTAACCCTAACCCTACCGCTAACCCTAAACATTACCCTCACCCTAACACTAAATCTAACCTCAACCCCAACCCTAAACCTAACGCTAACCTTAACCCTAACCCTTATTCTTACCCTAACCCTAACCCTAAACCTAACCCCAACCCTAACCCTTACCCTTACCCTATCCCTAAACCTAATCCTAACTCTAACCCTTACCCTTACCCTAACCCTAATCCTAACCCTAAGCCTAACCCTAACCCTAACCTTAACCCTAACCCTTACCCTTACCCTAACCCTAACCCTAACCCTAACCCAAAACCTAACCCTAACCCTAATCCTAACCCTTACCCTTAGCCTAACCCTAACCCTAAACCTAACCCTAAACCTTACCCTTACCCTCACCCTAACCCTAACCTTAACCCTAACCCTTATTCTTACCCTAACCCTAACACTAACCCTACCCAAAACCTAACTCTAACCCTAAACCTAACCCTTACCCTTACCCTAACCCTAACCCTAACCCAAAACCTAACCCTAACCCTAATCCTAACCCTTACCCTTAGCCTAACCCTAACCCTAAACCTTACCCTTACCCTACCCCTAACCCTAACCTTAAACCTAACCCTTATTCTTACCCTAACCCTAACACTAACCCTACCCGAAACCTAACTCTAACCCTAAACCTAA
>JANJXV010000741.1:290000-295000 GCA_024803745.1 Megascapheus bottae | reverse complement strand
AACCCTAACCCTAAACCTAACACTAACCCTACCTCTAACCCTAACCCTAACCCTTACACTACCCTAACCCTAACCCTAACCATAACCGTAACCCTTACCCCAAAGCTTAACCATAACCGTAACCCTAAACCTTACCCTTATCCTAACCTTAAGCCTAACCCTAACCCTAAACCTTACCCTTACCGTAAACCTAACCCTAACCCTTCCCCTAAGCCTTACCCTAAACCTAACCCTTACCCTTACCTTAACCCTAACACTAACCCTAACCCTTACCCTTACACTATCGCTAACACTAACCCTAACCCTAACCTTTGCCTTTACCCTAACCCTAACCCTAAACTTAACCCCAACCCTAAACCTAACCCTAAACCTTACCCCTAGGCTACCCTATTCCTAAACCTAACCCTAACCCTTACCCTCACCCTAAACCTAAACTTAACCCTAAACGTAGCCCTTATCCTAAACATAACCCTAACCCTATCCCTAACCCTTACCCTTACCCTAACCCTAACCCTAACCCTAACCCTTACACTTAGCCTAACCCGAACCCTAAACCTAACCCTAACCCTTACCCTCACCCTAACCCTAAACTTAACCCTAATTCTAACCCTAACCCTAACCCTAACCTTAACCCTAACCCTTATCCTTACCCTAAACCTAACACTAACCCTAACCCTAAACCTAACCCTAAACCTAACCCTTACCCTTACCCTAACCCTAACCCTAACACTAACCGTAAACCCTAAGCCTAACTCTAACCATAACGCTAACCCTTACCCTTATCCTCACCCTAACCCTAATCCTAACCCTAAACCTTATCCTTACCCTAACCCTAAACCTAACCTTAACCCTAACCCTAACCCTAACCCTTATCCTTACCCTAACCCTAAACATAACGCTAAACCTTATCCGTACCCTAACCCTAACCCTAACCCTTACCTTAAACCTAACCCTAACCCTAACCTTAACCCTAACCCTTACCCTTACCCTAACTCTAACCCTAACCCTAACACTTATCCTTACCCTAACGCTAATTCTAATCATAACCCTAACCCTAATCCTAACCGTAACACATAGCCTTACCCTAACCCTAACCCTAACCGTAACCCTAACCCTAACCTTTACCCTTACCCTAACCCAAACCCTAAACCTAACCCGAACCCTAACCTTAACCCTAACCCTTACCCTTACCCTAACCCTAATCGTAACCCTAACCCTAACCCTTACTCTTAGCCTAACCCTAAACCTAACCCTAACCCTTACCCTTACCCTCACCCTAACCCTACCCTTAACCCTAACCCGAACACTGACCCTAAACCTAACCTTAACCCTAAACCTTATCCTTACCCTAACCCTAACACTAACATTAACCCTAAACCTAAACCTAACCCAAAACCTTACCCTTACCCTAAACCTAAACCTATCCCTAACCCTAACCCTAACCCTAACCCTAAACCTTACCCTTACCCTAACCCTAACCCTTACCCTAAACCTAAACCTAACCCTAACCCTTAACCTTACCCTAACCCTAACCCTAACCCTAACCCTTATCCTTATCCTAACGCTAACCATAACAATAAACCTAACCCTAAACCTTACCCTTACCCTAACCCTAAATCTAACCTTAAACCCAACCCTAAACCTAAACCTAACCGTAACCCTAACCCTGACCCTAAACCTAACCCTAACAGATATCCTTACCCTAAACCTAACCCTAACCCTAACCCTAACCTTTACCCTTACCCCTACCCTAACCCTAACTCTAACCCTTACCCTTACCCTAACACTAAGCCTAAACCTAAACCTAACCATAACCCTAACCTTAACCCTAACCATTACCCTTACCCTAACCCTAACCCTAACCCTAAACCTAACCCTAACCCTAACCCTTACCCTTAGCCTAACCGTAACCCTAAACCTAACCCTACCCTAACCTCAACCGTAACCCTTACCTTACCCTAACCCTAACCCTAACCCAAACCCTAAACCTAATCCTAACCCTATCCCTAACCCTTACCCTAATCCTAAACCTAACTCTTACCCTAACCGTAACCCTTACCCTTACCCTAAACCTAACCCTAAACCTAACCCTAACCCTAACCCTAACCCCTAACCTTAAAACTAACCCTAAACCTAACCCTAACCGTAATCTTAACCCCAACCCTAAACCTAAACCTAAACCTAACCCTAACCCTAACCCTTACCCTAACCCTAACCCTACCCCTAAACCTAACCCTACACCTTACCCTTATCCTAAACCTAAACCTATCCATAACCCTAACCCTAACCCTAAACCTTACCCTTACCCTAACCCTAACCCTAACCCTAACCCTTACCCTTATCCTAACCCTAACCCAAACCCTAACCGTAACCCTTACCATAACCCTAACCCTAACCCTAACCCTAACCCTAACCCTTACCCTAACCCTAACCCTTACCCTTACCTTAACCCTAACCCTAACTCTAAACCTTACCCTTACCCTAAACCTAACCCTATCCCTAAACCTAACCCTAACCCTAACCCTTACCCTAAACCTAACCCTATCCCTAATCCTAAACCTAACCCTAACCCTAACCTTAACCCTAGCCCTTACCCTTACCCTAATCCTAACCCTAACCCTAACCCTTAACCTAACCCTAACCCTAACGCTAACCCTAACTCTTACCCTTACCCTAACCCTTACCGTAACCCTAACATTAACCCTAACCCTAACCCTTACCCTTACTCTAAACCTAACCCTAACCCTAACCCTAAACCTAACCCTAACCTTAACCCTAACCCTTACACTTACCCTAACCATAACCCTAACCCTAACCCTAAACCTAACCCTAAACCTTAACTTTCCCATAACCCTAAACCTAAACCTAATACTAACCCTAACCCTAACCCTAACCCTCACCCTACCCTAACACTAACCCTAACCCTAAACTTAAACCCTAAGTCTAATCCTAACCCTAACACTAACCCTAACACTTACCCATACCCTTACCCCAACCCTAAACCTAACCCTAACCCCAAACCTTGCCCTAACACTTACCCTAACCCTAACCCTAACCCTAACCCTAACTCTTACCCTAACCCTAACACTAACTATAACCCTTAACCTAACCCTAACCCTAAGGCTAATCCTTACTCTTACCCTCACCGTAACCCTAACATTAACCCTAACCCGAACCCTAACCCTAACCCTTATCCTTACCCTTACACTAACCATAACCCTAACCTTAACCCCAGCCCTAAACCTAACCCTAACCTTAACCTTTACCCTAACACTTACCCTAACCCTAACCCTAACCCTAACACTTACCCTTACCCTAACCCAACCCTAACCCTAACCCTTACCCTAAACCTAACCCTAACCCTAACTCTTACCCTAACCCTAAACCAAACCTTAACCCCTACCCCAACCGTTAACCTAACCCTAACCTAACCCTAACCCTAAACCTTAACCTTACCCTAACCCTAAACCTAACTCTAACCCTAACCCTAACCGTAACCTAAACTTAACCCTAACCCTAACCCTAACCCTTGCCCTTACTCTAACCCTAACCCTAATCCTAACCCTTACCCTAAACCTAACCCTAACCCTTAATCTTACCCTAACCCTAAACCTAAACCTAATACTTACCCTATCCCTAACCCTAACCCTAACCCTTACCCTACCCTAAAGCTAACCCTAAACCTAAACCCTAAACCTAATACTAACCGTAACCCTAACCCTTAGAATTATCCTACCACTAACCCTAACCCTAATACTTACCCTTACCCTAAACCCTAACCTAACCCTTACCCTTACCCTAACCCTAAACATAAACCTAACCCTAACCCTAAACCTAACACTAACCCTCACCCTAACCCTAACCCTAACCCTTACCCTTACCCTAACCCTAACCCTAACCTTAACCCCAGCCCTAAACCTAACCCTAACCTTAACCCTTACCCTAACACTTACCCTAACCCTAACCCTAACCCTAACACTCACCTAACCCTAACACTAACTCTGACAATAACCCTTACCCTAACCCTAACCCTACCCCTAACACTTACCCTTACCCTAACCCTAACCCTAACCCTTACCCTAATCCTAACCCTAACCCTAACCCTTACCCTAACCCTAACCCAAACCTTAAGCCCTAACCCTAACCCTTAAACTAACACTAACCTAACCCTAACCCTAAACCTTAACCTTACCCTAAACCTAACCCTAACCCTAACCCTAACCCTAACTCTAACAATAACCCTTAAACTAACCCTAACCCTAACACTAACCCTAACACTTACCTTTACCCTAACCCTTACCCTAACCCTAACATTAACACTAACCCTTAACCCTAACCCTTACCCTAACCATAACCCTAAACCTAACGCTTAGGCTTACGCTCACCCTAACCCTAACCCTAACCCTTACCCTTACCCTAAACTTAACCCTAATCTTAATCCCAGCCCTAAACCTAACCCTAACCTTAACCCTTACCCTAACACTTACCCTAACACTAACCCTAACCCTAACACTTACCCTAACCCTAACTCTAACAATAACCCTTACCCTAACCATATCCCTAACCCTAACCCTAACACTTACCCTTACCCTAAACCTAAACCTAAACCTAAACCTACCCTTACCCTAACCCTAACCCTAACCCTTACCCTAACCCTAACCAAAACCCTAACCCCTAACCCTAACCCTTAACCGTTCACTAACCTAACCCTAAACCTAAACCTTAACCTTACCCTAACCCTAACCCGTGCCCTTACCCTAACTCTAACCCTAAACCTAACTTAACATTAACCCTAACCCCTAAGCCTAACCCTAACCCTAACCCTAACCCTTACCCTTATCCTAACCCTAACCCTAACCCTATCACTTACCCTTACCCTAAACCCTACCCTAACCCTAACTCTATCCCTAAGCCTTACCATAACCGTAACCCTAACCCTTGCCCGTACACTAACCCTAAACATAAACCTAACCCTAACCCTAAACTTAACCCTAACCCTT
>JANJXV010000741.1:262500-285000 GCA_024803745.1 Megascapheus bottae | reverse complement strand
AACCCTAACCCTAACCCTAACCCTAAACCTTACCCTTACCCTAACCCTAACCCTTACCCTAAACCTAAACCTAACCCTAACCCTTAACCTTACCCTAACCCTAACCCTAACCCTAACCCTTATCCTTATCCTAACGCTAACCATAACAATAAACCTAACCCTAAACCTTACCCTTACCCTAACCCTAAATCTAACCTTAAACCCAACCCTAAACCTAAACCTAACCGTAACCCTAACCCTGACCCTAAACCTAACCCTAACAGATATCCTTACCCTAAACCTAACCCTAACCCTAACCCTAACCTTTACCCTTACCCCTACCCTAACCCTAACTCTAACCCTTACCCTTACCCTAACACTAAGCCTAAACCTAAACCTAACCATAACCCTAACCTTAACCCTAACCATTACCCTTACCCTAACCCTAACCCTAACCCTAAACCTAACCCTAACCCTAACCCTTACCCTTAGCCTAACCGTAACCCTAAACCTAACCCTACCCTAACCTCAACCGTAACCCTTACCTTACCCTAACCCTAACCCTAACCCAAACCCTAAACCTAATCCTAACCCTATCCCTAACCCTTACCCTAATCCTAAACCTAACTCTTACCCTAACCGTAACCCTTACCCTTACCCTAAACCTAACCCTAAACCTAACCCTAACCCTAACCCTAACCCCTAACCTTAAAACTAACCCTAAACCTAACCCTAACCGTAATCTTAACCCCAACCCTAAACCTAAACCTAAACCTAACCCTAACCCTAACCCTTACCCTAACCCTAACCCTACCCCTAAACCTAACCCTACACCTTACCCTTATCCTAAACCTAAACCTATCCATAACCCTAACCCTAACCCTAAACCTTACCCTTACCCTAACCCTAACCCTAACCCTTACCCTTATCCTAACCCTAACCCAAACCCTAACCGTAACCCTTACCATAACCCTAACCCTAACCCTAACCCTAACCCTAACCCTTACCCTAACCCTAACCCTTACCCTTACCTTAACCCTAACCCTAACTCTAAACCTTACCCTTACCCTAAACCTAACCCTATCCCTAAACCTAACCCTAACCCTAACCCTTACCCTAAACCTAACCCTATCCCTAATCCTAAACCTAACCCTAACCCTAACCTTAACCCTAGCCCTTACCCTTACCCTAATCCTAACCCTAACCCTAACCCTTAACCTAACCCTAACCCTAACGCTAACCCTAACTCTTACCCTTACCCTAACCCTTACCGTAACCCTAACATTAACCCTAACCCTAACCCTTACCCTTACTCTAAACCTAACCCTAACCCTAACCCTAAACCTAACCCTAACCTTAACCCTAACCCTTACACTTACCCTAACCATAACCCTAACCCTAACCCTAAACCTAACCCTAAACCTTAACTTTCCCATAACCCTAAACCTAAACCTAATACTAACCCTAACCCTAACCCTAACCCTCACCCTACCCTAACACTAACCCTAACCCTAAACTTAAACCCTAAGTCTAATCCTAACCCTAACACTAACCCTAACACTTACCCATACCCTTACCCCAACCCTAAACCTAACCCTAACCCCAAACCTTGCCCTAACACTTACCCTAACCCTAACCCTAACCCTAACCCTAACTCTTACCCTAACCCTAACTCTAACTATAACCCTTAACCTAACCCTAACCCTAAGGCTAATCCTTACTCTTACCCTCACCGTAACCCTAACATTAACCCTAACCCGAACCCTAACCCTAACCCTTATCCTTACCCTTACACTAACCATAACCCTAACCTTAACCCCAGCCCTAAACCTAACCCTAACCTTAACCTTTACCCTAACACTTACCCTAACCCTAACCCTAACCCTAACACTTACCCTTACCCTAACCCAACCCTAACCCTAACCCTTACCCTAAACCTAACCCTAACCCTAACTCTTACCCTAACCCTAAACCAAACCTTAACCCCTACCCCAACCGTTAACCTAACCCTAACCTAACCCTAACCCTAAACCTTAACCTTACCCTAACCCTAAACCTAACTCTAACCCTAACCCTAACCGTAACCTAAACTTAACCCTAACCCTAACCCTAACCCTTGCCCTTACTCTAACCCTAACCCTAATCCTAACCCTTACCCTAAACCTAACCCTAACCCTTAATCTTACCCTAACCCTAAACCTAAACCTAATACTTACCCTATCCCTAACCCTAACCCTAACCCTTACCCTACCCTAAAGCTAACCCTAAACCTAAACCCTAAACCTAATACTAACCGTAACCCTAACCCTTAGAATTATCCTACCACTAACCCTAACCCTAATACTTACCCTTACCCTAAACCCTAACCTAACCCTTACCCTTACCCTAACCCTAAACATAAACCTAACCCTAACCCTAAACCTAACACTAACCCTCACCCTAACCCTAACCCTAACCCTTACCCTTACCCTAACCCTAACCCTAACCTTAACCCCAGCCCTAAACCTAACCCTAACCTTAACCCTTACCCTAACACTTACCCTAACCCTAACCCTAACCCTAACACTCACCTAACCCTAACACTAACTCTGACAATAACCCTTACCCTAACCCTAACCCTACCCCTAACACTTACCCTTACCCTAACCCTAACCCTAACCCTTACCCTAATCCTAACCCTAACCCTAACCCTTACCCTAACCCTAACCCAAACCTTAAGCCCTAACCCTAACCCTTAAACTAACACTAACCTAACCCTAACCCTAAACCTTAACCTTACCCTAAACCTAACCCTAACCCTAACCCTAACCTTAACCTAAACTTAACCCTAACCCTAACCCTAACCCTTGCCCTTACCCTAACCCTAACCCTAAACCTAACCTTAACCCTAACCCTAACCCTAACCCTTAACCTTACCCTAAACATAACCCTAACCTAAACTTAACCCTAACCCTAACCCTAACCCTTGCCCTTACCCTAACCCTAACCATAACCCTAACCTTATCCCTAACCCTAACCCTAACCCTTAACCTTACCCTAACCCTAAACCTAAACCTAATACTAACCCTAACCCTAACCCTAACCCTAACCCGTACCCTACACTAACCCTAACCCTAACCCTAAACTTAAACCCTAAGCCTAACCCTAAACGTAACCCTAACCCTTACCCTTACCCTAACCCTAACCCTAAACCTAACCCTAACCCTAACCCTAATGCTTACCATAAACCTAACCCTAACCCTAACCCTTACCCTAACACTAACCCTAACCCTAACCCTAACCCTAACCCTAACACTAAACCTAACCCGAACTCTTACCCTAACCCTAACTCTTACTCTTACCCTAACCCTTACGCTTATCCTAACCCTAAGCCTAACCCTAACCCTAACCGTTACCATAAACGTAAAGCTAACCCTAACCCTTACCCTAAACCTAACCCTAACCCTAACCCTTACCCTTACCCTAACACTAAATCTAACCTTAACCCCAACCCTAAACCTAACCCTAACCCTTATACTTACCCTAAACCTAAACCTAAACCTAACCCTAACCCTAACACTAACCCTAACCCTAACCCTTACCCTAACCCTAACCATAAATCTAACCGTAACCCTAATCTTAACCCTAATCCGAACCCTACCCCTAACCCTAACCTTAACCCTAACCCTTATCATTACCCTAACCCTAACCCTAACCCTAACCCTAACCTAACTCTAACCCAATACCTAACCATTACACTTACCCTAACCCTAACCCTAACCGTAACCCTAACCGTAACACCTAATCCTAACCCTAACCCTACCTTACCCTTACCTTAACCCTAACCCTAACCCTTACCCTAAACCTAAACCGAACCCTAACCCTGACCTTAACCCTAACCCTTACCCTACCCTAAAAATAACCCTAAACCTAAACTTAAACCCTAACCCTAATCCTAACCCTAACCCTACCTTACCCTTACCTTAACCCTAACCCTAACCCTTACCCTAAACCTAAACCGAACCCTAACCCTGACCTTAACCCTAACCCTTACCCTACCCTAACACTAACCCTAACCCTAAACTTAAACCCTAAGCCTAATCCTAACCCTAACCCTAACCCTAACACTTACCCTTACCCTTACCCCAACCCTAAACTTAACCCTAACCCCAACCCTTGCCCTAACACTTACCCTAACCCTAACCCTAACCCTAACCCTAACACTTACCCTGACCCTAACTCTAAAGATAACCCTTAACCTAACCCTAACCCTAACGCTAACCCTTACTCTTACCCTCACCGTAACCCTAACCTTAACCCTAACCCGAGCCCTAACCCTAACCCTTATCCTTACCCTAACCCTAACACTAACCCTAACCCTAAACCTAACTCTAACCCTAAACCTAATCCTTACCATTACACTAACCATAACCCTAACCCTTAACGTAACCCCTAAGCCTAACTTTAACTCTAACGCTACCCCTTACCCTTACCCTAACCTTAAACCTAACCTTAACTCTAACCCTAACCCTAACCCTTACCCATACCCTAACCCTAACCCTAAACCTAACCCTAACACTTACCCTAACCCTAACTCTAACGATAACCCTTAACCTAACCCTAACCCTAACGCTAACCCTAACACTTACGCTTACCCTAACCCTTAATCTTACGCTAACATTAACCCTAACCCATAACCCTAACCCTTACCCTTAGCCTATCCCTAACCCTAAACCTAACACTTACCCTCACCACAACCCTAACCCTTACCCTTACCCTAACCCTATCCCTAACCTTAACCCCAGCCCTAAACCTGACCCTAACCTTAACCTTTACCCTAACACTTACCCTAACCCTAACCCTAACCCTAACACTTAACCTTACCCTAACCCAACCCTAACCCTAACCCTTACCCTAAACCTAACCCTAACCCTAACTCTTACCCTAACCCTAACCCAAACCTTAACCCCTACCCTAACCGTTAACCTTACACTAAACTAACCCTAACCCTAAACCTTAACCTTACCCTAACCCTAAACCTAACTCTAACCCTAACCCTTACCTTAAACCTAAACCTAACCCTTAATCTTACCCTAACCCTAAACCTAAACCTAATACTTACCCTAACCCTAACCCTAACCCTAACCCTTACCCTACCCTAACCCTAACCCTAACCCTAAACCTAAACACTAAACCTAATACTAACCGTAACCCTAACCCTTACCCTTATCCTAACACTAACCCTAAGCCTAACACTTACCCTTACCCTAAACCCTAACCTAACCCTTACCCTTACCCTAACCCTGAACATAAACCTAACCCTAACCCTAAACCTAACACTTACCCTCACTCTTACCCTAACCCTAACCTTACCCTTACCCTAACCCTAACCCTAACCTTAACCCCAGCCCTAAACCTAACCCTATCCTTAACCCTTACCCTAACACTTACCCTAACCCTAACCCTAACCCTATCACTTACCTAACCCTAACACTAACTCTGACAATAACCCTTACCCTAACCCTAACCCTAACCCTAACCCTAACACTTACCCTTACCCTAACCCTAACCCTAACCCTAACCCTTACCCTAATCCTAACCCTAACCCTAACCCTTACCCTAACCCTAACCCAAACCTTAACCCCTAACCCTAACCCTTAACCTAACACTAACCTAAACCTAACCCTAAACCTTAACCTTACCCTAACCCTAAACCGAACTCTAACCCTAACCCTAACCTTAACCTAAACTTAACCCTAACCCTAACCCTAACCCTTGCCCTTACCCTAACCCTAACCCTAACCCTAACCTTAAGCCTAACCCTAATCCTAACCCTTAACCTTACTCTAACCCTAACCCTAACCTAAACTTAACCATAACCCTAACCCTAACCCTTGCCCTTACCCTAAACCTAACCCTAACCCTAACCTTATCCCTAACCCTAACCCTAACCCTTTACCTTACCCTAACCCTAAACCGAAACCTAATACTAACCCTAACCCTAACCCTAACCCTAACCCTAACCCGTACCCTACACTAACCCTATCCCTAAACTTAAACCCTAAGCCTAACCCTAAACATAACCATAACCCTTACCCTTACCCTTACCCTAACCCTAACCCTAAACCTAACCCTAACCCTAACCATAACCCTAACGCTTACCATAAACCTAACCCTAACCCTAACCCTTACCATAACACTAACCCTAACCCTAACCCTAACCCTAACACTAAACCTAACCCGAACTCTTACCCTAACCCTAACTCTTACTCTTACCCTAACCCTTACGCTTATCCTAACCCTAAGCCTAACCCTAACCCTAACCCTTACCATAAACGTAAACCTAAACCTAACCCTTAACCTAAACCGAACCCTAACCCTAACCCTTACCCTTACCCTACCACTAAATCTAACCCTAACCCCAACTCTAAACCTAACCCTAACCCTTATCCTTACCCTAAACCTAAACCTAAACCTAACCCTAACCCTAACCCTAACCCTAACCCTTACCCTAACCCTAACCATAAATCTAACCGTAACCCTAACCTTAACCCAAATCCGAACCCTACCCGTAACCCTAACACTAACCCTAACCTAACTCTAACCCAAAACCTAACCCTTACACTTACCCTAACCCTAACCCTAACCCTAACCGTAACACCTAAGCCTAACCCTAACCCTAACGCTAACCCTTACCCTTATCCTAACCCTAACCCTCACCCTAACCCTAAGCCCTACCCTTACCCTAACCCTAAACCTAACCTTAACCCTAACACTAACCCTAACACTTACCCTTACCCTAACCCTAACCCTAACCTAACCCTACCTTACCCTTACCTTAACCCTAAACCTAACCCTTACCCTAAACCTAAACCGAACCCTAACCCTGACCTTAACCCTAACCCTTACCTTAAACCAAACCCTAACCCTAACACATACCCTTACCCTATCTCCAACCCTAACCCTAACCCTAACCCTAACACATATCCTTACCCTAACCCTAACCCTAACCGTAACCCTAACCCTAACCATAACCCTAACACTAAACTTTACCCTTACCCTAACCCTAAACCTACACTTAACTCAAACCTTAACCCTAACCCTAACATTAACGCTAACCCTAAACCTAACACTACCCCTAACCCTAACCCTAACCCTTAACCTAACCCTAACAATAATCCTAACAACTAACCCTAACCCTTACCCTAACCCTAATCCTAACACTAATTCTAACCCTAACCATAACCCTAACCCTAACACTTACCCTAACCCTACTCCTAACCCTTACTCTAACCCTAACCCTAACCTCAACCTTAACCCTTACCCTAACCCTAACACATATCCTTACCCAAACCCTAACCCTAACCATAACCCTAACCCTTACCCAAACCCTAAACTTTATCCTTACCCTAACCGTAACCCTAACCCTAACCCTAACACTTACCATAACCCTAACCCTAACTCCAACGATAACCCTTAACCTAACCCTAACCCTAACGCTAACCCTAACACTTACCCTTACCCTAACCCTTAACCTAACCCTAACCCTAACCCTTAAGTTAACCCTAACACTAATCCTAACCACTAACCATAACCCTTACCCTAACCCTAACAGTAACCCTTACCCTTACCCTAACCCTAACCCTAACTCTAACCCTAACCATAACCCTAACCCTTACCCTAACCCTAAACTTTATCCTTACCCTAACCGTAACCCTAACCCTAACCCTAAAACTTATCCTAACCCTAACCGTAACTCCAACGATAACCCTTAACCTAACCCTAACCCTAACGCTAACCCTAACACTTACCCTTACCTTAACCCTTAACCTAACCCTAACCCTAACCCTTAAGTTAACCCTAACACTAATCCTAACCACTCACCATAACCCTTACCCTAACCCTAACAGTAACCCTTACCCTTACCCTAACCCTAACCCTAACTCTAACCCTAACCATAACCCTAACCCTAACACTTACCCTAACCCTAATCCTAACCCTTACTCTAACCCTAACCCTAACCTCAACCTTAACCTAACCCTAACCCTAACCCTTACCCTAACCCTAACCCTAATCCTAACCCTAACCCTTACCCTAACTCTAACTCTTAAACCTAACGCTAACCCAAAACCCAACACATATCCTTACCCTAACCCTAAACCTAACAGTAACCCTAACCCTAAAGGTAACCCTAACCCTAATCCTAACCCTTACCCTTACCCTAACCCTAACCCTAACCTGAACCCTAACCCTTATCCTAACCCTAACCCTAATCCTAACCCTTAACCTAACCCTAACACTAAACCTAACCATCAACCCTAACCCTTACCCTAACCCTAACCCTAACAGTAACCCTTACCCTTACCCTAACCCTAACCCTAACTCTAACCCTAACCATAACCCTAACCCTAACACTTACCCTAACCCTAATCCTAACCCTTACTCTAACCCTAACCCTAAACTCAACCTTAACCTAACCCTAACCCTAACCCTTACCCTAACCCTAACCCTAATCCTAACCCTAACCCTTACCCTAACTCTAACTCTTAACCTAAACCTAACCCTAACCGTAACCTCAACCTTAACCCTAACGCTAACCCTAAACCTAACACTTACTCTTACCCTAACCCAAACCCTAAACCTAACTTTAACCTTAACCCTAAACCTTACCATTACCCTAACCCTAACCCTAACCCTAAACCTAATCCTAACCCTAACCCTAACCCTTACCCTTAACCTTATCCTAACCCTAAACCTAACCCTAACCATTACTCTTACCCTCGCCCTAACCATAAACTTAACCCTAACCCGAATCCTAACCCTAACCCTAACCTTAACCATAACGCTTATCCTTACCCTAACCCTCACACTAACCCTAACCCTAAACCTAATTCTAACCCTAAACCTAATCCTTACCCTTACACTAACACTAAACCTAACCCTAACCGTAACCCCTAAGCCTAACCCTAACCCTAACGCTAACCCTTACCCTTATCCTAACCCTAAACTTAACCCTAACCCTAACCCTAACAATTACCCTTACACTAACCCTAACCCTAACCCTAACCGTAACCCTAAATCTTACCCTTACACTAACCCTAACCCTAACCCTTACCCTTACCCTAACCCTAACCCTATCCCTAATCCTAACCCTAACACTTACCCTTACCTTAACCCTCACCCTAACCCTAACCCTAATCCTAACCTTAACAATTGCCCTTACCCTAACCCTAACCCTAACCTTAACCCCAACCCTAAACCTAACCCTAACCTTACCCTTAGCCTAACATTATTCCTAAACCTAACCCTAACCCTTACCCTAACCCTAATCCTAAACTTAACCCTAACCCTAAACCTAACCCTAACACTAACCCTAACCTAACACTAACGCTAACCTTAACCCTAACCCTAACCATAACACTAACCCTAACCCTAACCCTAACCCTAACCCTTAACCTCACCCTTACCCTAACCCTAACCCTTACCCTTACCCTTACCCTAACCCTAACCCTTACCCTTACCCTAACTCTAAACCTAACATTAACCCTAAACCTAACCCTAACCCTTACCCTTAAACTAACCCTAACCCTAACCCTAAACCTTACCCTTACAGTAAACCTAACCCTAACCCTAACCATAACTCTAACACTAACACATATCCTTACCCTAACCCTAACCCTAACCCTAACAGTAACCCTAACCCTAACACTAACCCTAAACCTTATCCTTACACTAACATTAACCCTAACCCTAACCCTACCTTACCCTTACCCTAACCCTATCCCTAAACCTTACCCTAAACCTAAACCCAACCCTAACCATGACCCTAACTCTTACACTTACCTTAACCCTAACCCTAACCCTAACACATATCCTTACCCTAACCCTAACCCTAACCGTAACCCTAACCCTAACCCTAACCCTACTCCTAACCCTTACTCTAACCCTAACCCTAACATCAATCTTAACCCTTACCCTAACCCTAACACATATCCTTACCCTAACCCTAACCCTAACCGTAACCCTAACCCTTACCATAACCCTAAACCTTACCCTTACCCTAACCCTAACCCTAATCCTTACCCTAAACCTAACCCTAACCCTAACCCTTACCCTTACCTTAACCCTAACACTAACCCTAACCCTTACCCTTATCCTAATGCTAACCCTAAGAATAAACCTAACCCTAAACCTTACCTTTACCCTAATCCTAAATCTAATCTTAACCCCAACCCTAAAACTAACCCTAACCTTAACCCTATCCCTATCCCTTACCCTTACCCTAACCCTAACCCTAATCCTAACCATAAATCTAACCCTAACCCTAACCTTAACCCTAACCCTTCACCTTACCCTAACCCTAACCCTAACGATACACCTAAACCTAACCCTAACCCTAACCCTAACTTTTACCCTTAGCCTAACCCTAACCCTAACCCTAACACTAACCCTTACTCTTACGCTCACACTAACCCTAACCTTAACCCTAACCCGAACCCTAACCCTAACCCTAACCTTAACCCTAACCCTCATCCTTACCCTAACCCTAACACTAACCCTAAACCTAATCCTTACCCTTACACTAACCCTAACCCTAACCGTAACCCCTAAGCCTAACCCTAACCCTAACGCTAAACCTTATCCTTACCCTAACCATAAACCTAACTTTAACCCTAACCCTAACCCTAACCCTTACCCTTACCCTAACCCTAACCCTAATCCTAACCCTAAACCTTACCCTTACCCTAACCCTAACCTTAACCCTTACTCTAAACCTAAACCTATCCCTAGTCCTAACCCTAACCCTTACACTTACCTTAACCCTAACCCTAACCCTGACACTTACCCTTACCCTAACTCTAACCCTAACCCTAAACCTAACCCTAACACATATCCTTAACCTAACCCTAACCCTAACTGTAACCCTAACCCTAACTCTAACCCTAACCCTAACCCTTACCCTAACGCTTACCCTAACCCTAACCCTTACCCTTACCCTAACACTAAACCTAATATTAACCCTAACCCTTACCCTTACCCTAACACTAAACCTAATATTAACCCTAAACCTAACCATAACCTTTACCCTTAGCCTAACCCTAACGCTAACCCTAAACCTTACCCTTACCCTAACCCTAAACCTTACCCTAACCCTAACCCTAGTCCTAACTCTAACCCTTACCCTTACCCTAACCCTAAACCTAACCCTAAACCTAAACCTAACCCTAACCCTAACTCTAACACTTACCCTTAGCCTAAAACTAAGCCTAAACCTAACCCTAACCCTTACTCTTACCCTCACCCTAACCCTAACCTTAACCCTAACCCGAACCTTAAACCTAAGCCGAACCTTAACCCTAACCCTTATCCTTACCCTAACACTAACACTAACCCTAAACCTAAACCTAACTCTAACCCTAAACCTAATCCTTACCCTTACACTAACCTTAACCCTAACCCTAAACGTAACCCCTAAGCCTAACCGTAAACCTAACGCTCACCCTTACCCTTACCCTAACCCTAACCCTAACCTTAACCCTAACCCTAACCCTAACATTTACATTTACCCTAACCCTAACCTTAAACCTTACCTTTACCCTAACACTAACCCTAACCCTTACCCTAAACATAACCCTATCCCTAACCCTAACCCTTACACTTACCTTAACCCTAACCCTAACCCTAACCCTTACCCTTACCCTAACTCTAACACTAAGCCTAACCATAACCCTAACACATATCCTTACCCTAACCCTAACCCTAACCATAACCCTAACTCTAACCCTAACCTTAACCTTTACCCTTACCCGAACCCTAACCCTAATCTTAACCCTAACCCTAACCCTAACCCTAACCCTAACCCTTACGCTAACCCTTACCCTGTCCCTAACCCTTGCACTTAACATAACCCTAACCCTAACCCTAACCCTTACACTAAACCTAAACCTAACCCTTACCCTAACCCTAACCCTTACCCTTACCCTTACCCTAACCTTAACCCTAAACCTAACCCTAACCCTAACCCTACCCCTAACCTTGAAACTAACCCTAAACCTGACCCTAACTGTAACCTTAACCCCAACCCTAAACCTAACCCTAACACTAACCCTTACCATAACACTTACCCTAACCCTAACCCTAACTCTAAACCTTACCCTACCTTATCCCTAACCCTAACCCTAACACATATCCTTACCCTAACCCTAATCCTAACCGCAACCCTAACCATAACCTTAACCCTAACCTTTACCCTTACCCGAACCCTAACCCTAAACTTAACGCTAACCCTAACCCTAACCATAACCATAACAATAACCCTAACCCTAACCCTTACCCTAACCCTAACCCTTACCCTTACCTAACACTAAACCTAAAATTAACCCTAATCCTAACACTAACCCTTACCCTTACCCTAACCCTAACCCTAACCCTAAACCTTACCCTTACCCTAAACCTAACCCTATCCCTAACCCTAACCCTAACCATAACCCTAAATCTTACCCTTACCCTAACCCTAACCCTAACCCTTACCCTAAACCTAATCCTAACCCTGACCCTTACCCTTACCTTAACCCTAACATTAACCCTTAACCTTATCCTAACGCTAACCCTAACAATAAACCTAACCCTAAACCTTACCTTTACCCTAACAATAAATCTAACCTTAACCCCAAACCTAAACCTAACCCTAACCGTAACCCTAACCCTTTTCCTTACCCTAACCCTAACCCTAACCCTAAACATAACCCTAAACCTAACCCTAACCCTTACCCTAACCCTAACCCTAATCCTAACTCTAACACTTACCCTTACCCTAACCCTAACCCGAACCCTAAACCTAACACTAACCCTAACCAAAACCCTAACCATTACCCTTACCCTAACCCTAACCCTAACCCTAACCCTAAACCTAACCCTAACCCTAAGCCTAACCCTTACCCTTAGCCTAACCCTAACCCTAAACCAAACCCTAACCCTTACACTTACCCTCACCCTAACCCTAACCTTAACCCTAACCCGAACCCTAACCCTAACCATAACCTTAACCCTAACCCTTATCCTTACCATAACCCTAACACTAACCCTAGCCCTAATCCTAACCGAAACACCTAAGCCTTATCTTAAACCTAACTTTAACCCTAACCCGAAGCCTTAACCTAACCTTAACACTAATACTAACCACTAACCATAACAATTACCCTATCCCTAACCCTAACTCTAACCCTAACCATAAACCTAACCCTAACACTTACCCTAACCGTAATCCTAACCCTTAGTCTAACCCTAACCCTAACCTCAAACTTAACCCTAACCCTAACCCAAACCCTAACCTTTACCCTTACCCTAACCCTAACCCTAATCTTAACCCCAACCCTAAACCTAACCCTAAACCTAACCCTTACCCTTACCCTTACCCTTATCCTAACCTTAAGCCTAACCCTAAACCTAAACCTAACACTTACCCTAACCCTAAACCTAATTCTAACAATAAACCTTTACCTAACCCTAACATTAACCCTAACCTTTAACCGTAAACCTTACCCTTACCCTAACCCTAACCCTAACCCTAAACCTAACGCTTACCCTCACCCTAACCCTAAACCTAACCCCTCCCCTTACCCTACCCCTAACCCTAAACTTAATCCCAGCCCTAAACCTTAACCCTTACCCTAACACTTACCCTAACCCTAACCCTAACCCTAACACTTACCCTTACCCTAACCTAACCCTAAACCTAACCCTTACCTAACCCTAAGCCTAACACTTACCCTAACCCTAACCCAAAACCTAACCCCTAACCCTAACCCTTAACCGAACACTAACCTAACTCTAAACCTAAACCTTAACCTTACCCTAACCCTAAACCTAACTCTAACCCTAACCCTAACCCTAAACTTAACCCTAACACTAACCCTAACCCTTGCCCTTACCCTAACCCTAACCCTAAACCTAAACCTAACCCTAACCCTAAACCCTAAGCCTAACCCTAACCCTAACCCTAACGCTTACACTTATCCTAACCCTAACCCTAACCCTAACACTTACCCTTACCCTAAACCCTACCCTAACCCTAACTCTATCCCTAAGCCTTTCCGTAACCCTAACCCTAACCCTTACCCTTACCCTAACCCTAAACATAAACCTAACCCTAACCCTAAACCTAACCCTAACCCTTACCCTAAACCTAACCCTTACCCTTACCCTTACCCTAACCCGAACCCTAAACCTAACCCTAACCCTAATCCTAACCCTTACCCTTACCCTAACACTAAAACTAATCTTAACCCTCACCCTAACCCTAACCCTTACCCTTATCCTAACCCTAACCCTAACCCTAACCCTTACCCTAAACCTAACCCTAACCCTAACCCTTACTCTTACATTAACCCTAACCCTAACCCTAACCCTTACTCTTACCCTAACTTTAACCCTAACCCTAACCCTAACCCTTACCATTACCATTACCCTAACACTAAATCTAACCTCAACCCCAACCCTAAACCTAACCCTTACCTTAACCCTAACCCTATTCTTACCCTAACCCTAACCCTAAACCTAACCCTAACCCTAACCCTAACCCTTACCCTATCCCTAACCCTAACCCTAAACCTAACCCTAACCCTAACCCTAACCTTAACCCTAACCCTTACCCTTACCTAACCCTAACCCTTACCCTAACCCAAAACCTAACCTTACCCTTACCCTTAGCCTAACCCTAACCCTAAACCTAACCCTAAACCTTACCCTTACCCTCACCCTAACCCTAACCTTAACCCTAACCCGGACCATATCCCTAACCCTAACCTTAACCCTAATCCTTATTCTTACACTAACCCTAACACTAACCCTACCCGAAACCTAACTCTAACCCTAAACCTAACCCTTACCCTTACCCTAACCCTAACACTAACCCTAACTGTAACCCCTAAGCCTAACTCTACCACTAACGCTAACCCTTACCCTTATCCTCACCCTAAAACTCACCCTACCACTAACCCGTACACTTACCCTAACCCTAAACCTAAACTTAACCCTAACCCTAACCCTAACCCTTACCGTTACCCTAACCCTAACCCTAAACCTAACCCTAACCCTTACCCTCACCCTACCCCTAAACTTAACCCTAAGTGTAAACCCAACCCTAGCACTAATCCTAACCCTAACACTAACGCTAACCCTAACCCTAACCATAACCATAACACTAATCCTAATCCTAACACTAACCCTAACCCTTACCCTCACCATTACCCTAACCCTAACCCTTAACCTTACCCTAACACTAAACCTAACATTAACCCTAAACCTACCCCTAACCCTTACCCTAACCCTAACCCTAAACCTTACCCTTACCCTAAACCTAACCCTAACCCTAAACCTAACCCTAACACATATCCTTACCCTAACCCTAAACCTAACCCTAACAGTAACCCTACCCCTAACCCTTACCCTTACCCTAACCCTAACCCTAACCCTAACAATAACCCTATCCCTTATCTTAAACCTAACTTTAACCCTAACCCGAAGCCTTAACCTAACCTTAACACTAATCCTAACCACTAACCATAACAATTACCCTATCCCTAACCCTAACTCTAACCCTAACCATAAACCTAACCCTAACACTTACCCTAACCGTAATCCTAACCCTTAGTCTAACCCTAACCCTAACCTCAAACTTAACCCTAACCCTAACCCAAACCCTAACCTTTACCCTTACCCAAACCCTAAACTTAACCCTAACCCAAACCCTAACCCTAACCCTAACGCTAACCCTAACCCTAACCCTAAACATACCCCTAACCCTAACCCTAACCCTAACCCTTACCCTAACCCTTACTCTAACCCTAACCCTAACCCTTACCCTAACACTAAACCTAAAATTAACCCTAACCCTAACCCTAACCCTAACCCTTATCCTTACCCTAACCCCAACCCTAAACCTTACCCTTACTCTAAACCTAACCCTAACCCAAACCCTAACCCTAACTCTAGCCCTAACACATATCCTTACCCTAAACCTAACCCTAACCCTAACAGTAACCCTAACCCTAACCCTAACCCTAACCCTTACCGTTACTCTAACCCTAACCATAACCCTAACCGTAACCCTTATCCTAACCCTAACCCTAACCCTAACCCTAACACTTACCCTTATCCTAACGCTAACCCTAACCCTAAACCTAACCCTAAACCATACCCTTATCCTAACCCTAAATCTAACCTTAACCCCAAACCTAAACCTAACCCTAACCTTAACCCTAAACCTTACCCTTACCCTAAACCTAACCCTAACTCTAACACTTACCCTTATCCTAACGCTAACCCTAACCCTAACCCTAAGCCTAACACTAACCTTAACCCTAAACCTTACCCTTACCCTAACACTAACCCTAACCCTAAACCTAAACCTAACCCTAACCTTTAACCTTACCCTAAACCTAACCCTAATCCTAATTCTAACCCTTACCCTTACCCTAACCCTAAACCTAACCCTAAACCTAACCCTACCCCTATCCTTAACCCTAACCCTTACCCTTACCCTAACCCTAACCCTAACCCTAACCCTAACTCTAACACTTACCCTTAGCCTAACCCTAAGCCCAAACCTAACCCTAACCCTTACTCTTACCCTCACCCTAAACCTAACCTCAACCCTAACCCGAACCCTAACCTTAACCCTAACACATATCCTTACCCTAACCATAACCCTTACCGTAACCCTAACCCTAACCCTAACATTAACCTTTACCCTTACACGAACCCTAACCCTAAACTTAACCCTAACCTTAACCCTAACCCTGACCCTACCCCTAACCCTTACCCTAACCCTTACCCTATCCCTAAACCTTGCCCTTACCCTAACCCTAACCCTAAACTTTACCCTAAACCTAACCCTAACTCTTACCCTAACCCTAACCCTTACCCTTACCCTAACCCTAACCCTAAACCTAACCCTAAACCCTAACCTTAAAACTAACCCTAAACGTAACCCTAACCGTAACCTTAACCACAACCCTAAACCTAACCCTAACCCTAACCCTTACCCTAACACTTACCCTAACCCTAACCCTAACCCTAAACGTTACCCTTACCTCAACCCTAACCCTAACCCTAACACTTATCCTTACGCCAACTCTAACCCTAAACCTAACCCTAACCCTAACACATATCCTTACCCTAACCCTCATCCTAACCGTAACCCTAACCCTAACCTCAACCCTAACCTTTACCCTTAACCGAACCCTAAACCTAAATTTAACCCTAACCCTAAACCTAACCCTAACACTAACCCTAACACTAACACTAACACTAACGCTAATCCTAACCCTAACCCTAAACCTAACCCTAACCCTAACCCTTACCCTAACCGGTAACCTAACCCTAACCCTTACCCTTAACCTAACACTAAACCTAAACTTAACACTTTCCCTAACCCTAACCCTAACCCTAACCCTAACCCTAACCCTTACCCTAACACTAAACCTAACCCTAACCCTAACCCTAAACCTTAACCTTACACTAACCCTAACCCTAACCCTTACCCTAACCCTAACCCTTAACCTTAACTTAAACCTAATCCTAACCCTAAACCTTACCCTTACCCTAAACCTAACCCTATCACTAACCCTAACCCTAAACCTTACCCTTACGCTAACTCTAACCCTAACCCTTACCCTAAAGCTAACCCTAACCCTAACTCTAAACCTAACCCTAACCCTAACCTTAACCCTAACCCTTACCCTTACCCTAACCCTAACCCTAACCCTAACCATAAACCTAACCGTAAAAGTAACTCTAACACTTAACCTTAGCCTAAACCTAAGCCTAAACCTAACCCTAACCCTTACTCTTACCCTCACCCTAAACCTAAACTTAACCCTTACACTAACCCTAAACCTAACCCTAACCGTAACCCCTAAGCCTAAGCCTTACCCTAACGCGAACCCTTACCCTAACCCTAAACCTAAACTTAACCCTAACCCTAACCGTAATATTTACCCTTACCCTAACCATAACCCTAAACCTTACCCTTATCCTAACCCTAACATTAACCCTTACCCTAAACCTAACCCTATCCCTAAACCTAACCCTTACCATTACCCTTAACTTAACCCTAACCCTAACCCTAACACTTACCCTTACCCTAAGCTTAACCCTAACCATAACCATTACCCTAACACATATCCTTACCCTATCCCTAATCCTAACCCTTACCCTAACCCTAAACCTAACACTAACACTAACGCTAACCCTAACCCTAACCCTAAACATAACCCTAACCGTAACCCTAACCCTAACCCTAACCCTTACCCTAACTATTACCCTAACCTTAACATTTACCCTTACCCTAACCCTAAACGTAACCCTAACCCTTTCCCTAACCCTAACCCTAACTCTTACACTAACTCTAAACCTTACCCTTACCCTAACCCTAACCCTAATCCTAACCCTAACCCTAACCCTAACCCTAACCCTAACCCCTAACCCTAAAACTAACCCTAACCCTAACCCAAACCCTAACCTTAACCCCAACCCTGAACCTAACCCTAAATCTAACCCTTACCCTAACACTTACCCTAACCCTAACCCTAACCCTAACACTTACCCTAACCCTAACCCTAACTCTAATCATAACCCTTAACCTAACCCTAACCCTAAATCTAACCCTAACACTTACCCTTACCCTAACCCTTACCCTAACCCTAACATTAACCCTAACCCTAACCCTTACCCTTACTCTAAACCTAACCCTAACCCTAAGCCTAAACCTAACCCTAACCCTAACCCTTACCCTTACCCTAACCCTAACCCTAACTCTAACCCAAAACCTAACCCTAACCCTAAACTTAACCCTAACCCTTACCCTTACCCTAACCCTAACCCTAACCCTAACCCTAATCCAAAACTTACCCTTACCCTAAGCCTAACACTAACCCTAACCCTAACCCTAAACCTTATCCTAACCCAAACCCTAACCCTATCCCTTAAACTAACCCTAACACTAATCCTAACCACTAACCCTAACCCTTACCCTAACCCTAACAGTAAACCTTACCCTTACCCTAACCCTAACCCTAACTCTAACCCTAACCATAACCCTAACCCTAACACTTACCCTAACCCTAATCCTAACCCTTACTCTAACCCTAACCTCAACATTACCCTAACCCTAACCCTAACCCTTACCCTAACCCTAACCCTAAACCTAACCCTAACCCTTACCCTCACCCTACCCCTAAACTTAACCCTAAGTGTAAACCCAACCCTAGCACTAATCCTAACCCTAACACTAACGCTAACCCTAACCCTAACCATAACCATAACACTAATCCTAATCCTAACACTAACCCTAACCCTTACCCTCACCATTACCCTAACCCTAACCCTTAACCTTACCCTAACACTAAACCTAACATTAACCCTAAACCTACCCCTAACCCTTACCCTAACCCTAACCCTAAACCTTACCCTTACCCTAAACCTAACCCTAACCCTAACCCTAACCCTAACACATATCCTTACCCTAACCCTAAACCTAACCCTAACAGTAACCCTACCCATAACCCTTACCCTTACCCTAACCCTAACCCTAACCCTAACAATAACCCTATCCCTTATCTTAAACCTAACTTTAACCCTAACCCGAAGCCTTAACCCAACCTTAACACTAATCCTAACCACTAACCATAACAATTACCCTATCCCTAACCCTAACTCTAACCCTAACCATAAACCTAACCCTAACACTTACCCTAACCGTAATCCTAACCCTTAGTCTAACCCTAACCCTAACCTCAAACTTAACCCTAACCCTAACCCAAACCCTAACCTTTACCCTTACCCTAACCCTAACCCTAATCTTAACCCCAACCCTAAACCTAACCCTAAACCTAACCCTTACCCTTACCCTTACCCTTATCCTAACCTTAAGCCTAACCCTAAACCTAAACCTAACACTTACCCTAACCCTAAACCTAATTCTAACAATAAACCTTTACCTAACCCTAACATTAACCCTAACCTTTAACCGTAAACCTTACCCTTACCCTAACCCTAACCCTAACCCTAAACCTAACGCTTACCCTCACCCTAACCCTAAACCTAACCCCTCCCCTTACCCTACCCCTAACCCTAAACTTAATCCCAGCCCTAAACCTTAACCCTTACCCTAACACTTACCCTAACCCTAACCCTAACCCTAACACTTACCCTTACCCTAACCTAACCCTAAACCTAACCCTTACCTAACCCTAAGCCTAACACTTACCCTAACCCTAACCCAAAACCTAACCCCTAACCCTAACCCTTAACCGAACACTAACCTAACTCTAAACCTAAACCTTAACCTTACCCTAACCCTAAACCTAACTCTAACCCTAACCCTAACCCTAAACTTAACCCTAACACTAACCCTAACCCTTGCCCTTACCCTAACCCTAACCCTAAACCTAAACCTAACCCTAACCCTAAACCCTAAGCCTAACCCTAACCCTAACCCTAACGCTTACACTTATCCTAACCCTAACCCTAACCCTAACACTTACCCTTACCCTAAACCCTACCCTAACCCTAACTCTATCCCTAAGCCTTTCCGTAACCCTAACCCTAACCCTTACCCTTACCCTAACCCTAAACATAAACCTAACCCTAACCCTAAACCTAACCCTAACCCTTACCCTAAACCTAACCCTTACCCTTACCCTTACCCTAACCCGAACCCTAAACCTAACCCTAACCCTAATCCTAACCCTTACCCTTACCCTAACACTAAAACTAATCTTAACCCTCACCCTAACCCTAACCCTTACCCTTATCCTAACCCTAACCCTAACCCTAACCCTTACCCTAAACCTAACCCTAACCCTAACCCTTACTCTTACATTAACCCTAACCCTAACCCTAACCCTTACTCTTACCCTAACTTTAACCCTAACCCTAACCCTAACCCTTACCATTACCATTACCCTAACACTAAATCTAACCTCAACCCCAACCCTAAACCTAACCCTTACCTTAACCCTAACCCTATTCTTACCCTAACCCTAACCCTAAACCTAACCCTAACCCTAACCCTAACCCTTACCCTATCCCTAACCCTAACCCTAAACCTAACCCTAACCCTAACCCTAACCTTAACCCTAACCCTTACCCTTACCTAACCCTAACCCTTACCCTAACCCAAAACCTAACCTTACCCTTACCCTTAGCCTAACCCTAACCCTAAACCTAACCCTAAACCTTACCCTTACCCTCACCCTAACCCTAACCTTAACCCTAACCCGGACCATATCCCTAACCCTAACCTTAACCCTAATCCTTATTCTTACACTAACCCTAACACTAACCCTACCCGAAACCTAACTCTAACCCTAAACCTAAACCTTACCCTTACCCTAACCCTAACACTAACCCTAACTGTAACCCCTAAGCCTAACTCTACCACTAACGCTAACCCTTACCCTTATCCTCACCCTAAAACTCACCCTACCACTAACCCGTACACTTACCCTAACCCTAAACCTAAACTTAACCCTAACCCTAACCCTAACCCTTACCCTTACCCTAACCCTAATCCTAACCCTAAACCTTACCCTTACCCTAACCTAACCGTAACCCTAACCCTTACCCTATCCCTAACCCTAACCCTAAACCTAACCCTAAACCTAACCTTAACCCTAACCCTTACCCTTACCTAACCCTAACCCTAACCCTAACCCAAAACCTAACCCTAAGCCTAACCCTAACCCTTACCCTTAGCCTAACCCTAACCCTCAACCTAATCCTAAACCTTACCCTTACCCTCACCCTAACCCTAACCTTAACCCTAACCCGAACCATATCCCTAACCCTAACCTTAACCCTAACCCTTATTCTTACCCTAACCCTAACACTAACCCTACCCCGAAACCTAACTCTAACCCTAAACCTAACCCTTACCCTTACCCTAACCCTAACACTAACCCTAACTGTAACCCCTAAGCCTAACTCTAACACTAACACTAACCCTTACCCTTATCCTCACCGTAAACCTCACCCTAACCCTAACCCGTACACTTACCCTAACCCTAAACCTAACCTTAACCCTAACCCTAACCCTAACCCTTACCCTTACCCTAACCCTAACCCTAAACCTTACGCTTACCCTAACCCTAACCCTAACCCTGACCCTAAACCTTACCCCAACCCTAACCCTGACCCTAACCCTTACCCTTACCTTAACCCTAACCCTAACCCTAACACCTACCTTTACCCTAACTCTAACCCTAACCCTAACCCTAACCCTAACACATATCCTTACCCTAACCCTAACCCTAACCGTAACCCTAACCCTAACCCTAACTCTAACCTGTACACATACCCTAACCCTCAACGTAAACTTATCCCTAACCCTAACCCTAACCCTAACACTAACGCTACCCCTAAACCTAACCCTAACCCTAACCCTAACCCTTAACCTAACCTTAACACTAATCCTAACAATTAACCCTAACCCTTACCCTAACCCTAACCATAAACCTAACCCTAACCCTAACCCTAATA
>JANJXV010000741.1:195000-257500 GCA_024803745.1 Megascapheus bottae | reverse complement strand
AACCCTAACCCTAACCCTTACCCTAACCCTAACCAAAACCCTAAGCCCTAACCCTAACCCTTAACCGTACACTAACCTAACCCTAAACCTAAACCTTAACCTTACCCTAACCCTAACCCGTGCCCTTACCCTAACCCTAACCCTAAACCAAAACTTAACATTAACCCTAACCCCTAAGCCTAACCCTAACCCTAACCCTTACCCTTATCCTAACCCTAACCCTAACCCTCTCACTTACCCTTACCCTAAACCCTACCCTAACCCTAACTCTATCCCTAAGCCTTACCATAACCGTTACCCTAACCCTTACCCTTACACTAACTCTAACCATAAACCTAACCCTAACCCTAACCCTTACCCTTACCCTAAAACTAAACCTAACCTTAACCCTAACCCTAACCCTAACCCTTACCCTTATCCTAACCATAACCCAAACATTAACCGTAACCCTTACCATAACCCTAACCCTAACCCTAACCCTAACCCTTACCCTAAACCTAACTCTAACCCTAACCCTTACTCTTACCTTAACCCTAACACTAACCCTAACCCTTACCCTTACACTAATGCTAACGCTAACCCTACCGCTAACCATAACCATTACCCTTACCCTAACACTAAATCTAACCTCAACCCCAACCTTAAACCTAACCCTAATCTTAACCCTAACCCTTATTCTTACCCTAACCCTAACCCTAAACCTAACCCCAACCCTAACCATAACCCTTACCCTATCCCTAAACCTAATCCTAACTCTAACCCTTACCCTTACCCTAACCCTAACCCTAACCCTAAGCCTAACCCTAACCCTAACCGTAACCCTAACACTTACCCTTACCCTAACCCTAACCCTAACCCTAACCCAAAACCTAACCCTAACCCTAATCCTAACCCTTACCCTTAGCCTAACCCTAACCCTAAACCTAACCCTAAACCTTACCCTTACCCTCACCCTAACCCTAAACTTAACCCTAACCCTTATTCTTACCCTAACCCTAACACTTACCCTTCCCGAAACCTAAGTCTAACCCTAAACCTAACCCTTACCCTTACCCTAACCCTAACCCTAACCCTAACCCAAAACCTAACCCTAACCCTAATCCTAACCCTTACCCTTAGCCTAACCCTAACCCTAAACCTAACCCTAAACCTTACCCTTACCCTACCCCTAACCCTAACCTTAAACCTAACCCTTATTCTTACCCTAACCCTAACACTAACCCTACCCGAAACCTAACTCTAACCCTAAACATAACCCTTACCCTTACCCTAACCCTAACCCTAACCCTAACCACTAAGCCTAACCCTAACACAAACGCTAACCCTTCCCCTTATCCTAACCCTAACCCTCACCCTAACCCTAACCCGTACACTTACCCTAACCCTAAACTTAACCTTAACCCTAACCCTAACCCTAACCCTTACCCTTACCCGAACCCTAACCCTAACCCTAAACCTTACGCTTACCCTAACCCTAACCCTAACCCTGACCCTAAAGCCAACCCCAACACTAACCCTGACCCTAACCCTTACCCTTACCTTAACCCTAACCCTAACCCTAACACATAACCTTACCCTAACTCTATCCCTAACCCTAACCCTAACCCTAACACATATCCTTACCCTAACCCTAACATTAACCGAAACCCTAAACCTAACCCTAACCATAACCCTAACATTTACACTTACCCTAACCCTAAACCTAAACTTAACCCTAACCCTAACCCTAAACCTAAACCCAACCCTAACACTAATCCTAACAATTAACCCTAACCCTTACCCTAACCCTAACCATAACCCTAACCCTAACACTTACCCTAACCCTAACCCTAACCGTAACCCTAACCCTAACCCTAACCCTAAACTTTACCCTTACCCTAACCCTAAACCTAACCCTAACCCTAACCATAACAGTAACTCTAACCATAACCCTAATCCTTACCCTTACCCTAACCCTAACCCTAACCCTTATCCTAAACCTAACCCTAACCCTAACCCTTAAACTAACCCTAACACTAATCCTAACCACTAACATAACCCTTACCCTAACCCTAACCCTAACCCTAACCCTTACCCTTACCCTAACCCTAACCCTAACTCTAACCCTAACACTAACACTTACCATAACCCTAATCCTAAACCTTACTCTAACCCTAACCCTAACCTCAACCTTAAACTAACCCTAAGCCTAACCCTTACCCTTACCCTAATCCTAACTCTAACCCTAACCCTAAACCTTACCCTAACTCTAACTCTTAACCTAAACCTAACCCTAACCATAACCTCAAACATAAACCTAACCCTAACCCTAAACTTAACCCTTACTCTTACCCTAACCCTAACCCTAAACCTAACCCTAACACTAACCCTAATGGTTACCCTTACCATAACCCTAACCCTAACCCTAACCCTAACCCTAACCTGACCCTAACCCCAATCCTTACCCTTACCCTAACCCTAACCCTAAACCTAACACTAACCCTACCTCTAACCCTAACCCTAACCCTTACCCTACCCTAACCCTAACCCTAACCCTAACCCTAACCCTTACCCCTAAGCTTAACCATAACCTAACCCTAAAACTTACCCTTATCCTAACCCTAAGCCTAACCCTAACCCTAAACCTTACCCTTACCCTAAACCTAACCCTAACCCTTCCCCTAAGCCTTACCCTAAACCTAAACCTTACCCTTACCTTAACCCTAACAATAACCCTAACCCTTACCCTTATACTATGGCTAACACTAACCCTAACCCTAACCATTGCCTTTACCCTAACCCTAACCCTAAACTTAACCCCAACCCTAAACCTAACCCTAAACCTTACCCCTAGGCTAACCCTATTCCTAAACCTAACCCTAACCCTTACCCTCACCCTAAACCTAAACTTAACCCTAAACGTAGCCCTTACCCTAACCATAACCCTAACCCTATCCCTAACCCTTACCCTTACCCTAACCCTAACCCTAACCCTAACCCTTACACTTAGCCTAACCCGAACCCTAAACCTAACCCTAAACCTTACCCTCACCCTAACCCTAAACTTAACCCTAACCCTAACCCTAACCCTAACCCTAACCTTAACCCTAACCCTTATCCTTACCCTAAACCTAACACTAACCCTAACCGTAAACCTAACCCTAAACCTAACCCTTACCCTTACCCTAACCCTAACCCTAACACTAACCGTAAACCCTAAGCCTAACTCTAACCATAACGCTAATCCTTACCCTTATCCTCACCCTAACCCTTATCCTAACCCTAAACCTTATCCTTACCCTAACCCTAAACCTAACCTTAACCATAACCCTAACCCTAACCCTTATCCTTACCCTAACCCTAAACCTAACGCTAAACCTTACCCGTACCCTAACCCTAACCCTAACCCTTACCCTAACCCTAACCCTAACCCTAACCTTAACCCTAACCCTTACCCTTACCCTAACCCCAACCCTAACCCTAACACTTATCCTTACCCTAACGCTAATTCTAATCATAACCCTAACCCTAATCCTAACCGTAACACATAGCCTTACCCTAACCCTAACCCTAACCGTAACCCTAACCCTAACCTTTACCCTTACCCTAACCCAAACCCTAAACCTAACCCGAATCCTAACCTTAACCCTAACCCTTACCCTTACCCTAACCCTAATCCTAACCCTAACCGTAACCCTTACTCTTAGCCTAACCCTAACCCTAAACATAACCCTAACCCTTACCCTTACCCTCACACTAACCCTTCCCTTAACTCTAACCCGAACACAGACCCTAAACCTAACCTTAACCCTAAACCTTATCCTTACCCTAACCCTAACACTAACATTAACCCTAAACCTAAACCTAACCCTAAACCTTACCCTTACCCTAAACCTAACCCTATCCCTAAACCTAACCCTAACCCTAACCCTAAACCTTACCCTTACCCTAACCCTAACCCTAACCCTTACCCTAAACCTAAACCTAACCCTAACCTTTAACCTTACCCTAACCCTAACCCTAACCCTAACCCTTATCCTTATCCTAACGCTAACCCTAACAATAAACCTAACCCTAAAACTTACCCTTACCCTAACCCTAAATCTAACATTAACCCCAACCCTAAACCTAACCCTAACCGTAACCCTAACTCTGACCCTAAACCTAACCCTAACAGATATCCTTACCCTAAACCTAACCCTAACCCTAACCCTAACCTTTACCCTTACCCCTACCCTAACCCTAACTCTAAACCTTACCCTTACCCTAACCCTAACCCTAAACCTAAACCTAACCCTAACCCTAACCTTAACCCTAACCATTACCCTTACCCTAACCCTAACCCTAACCCTAACCCTAACTCTAACCCTAACTCTTACCCTTACCCTAACCCTTACCGTAACCCTAACATTAACCCTAACCCTAACCCTTACCCTTACTCTAAACCTAACCCTAATCCTAACCCTAAACCTAACCCTAACCCTAACCTTAACCCTAACACTTACACTTACCCTAACCCTAACCCTAACCCTAACCCTAACCCTAAACCTAACCCTTAACTTTACCCTAAACCTAAACCTAAACCTAATACTAACCCTAACCCTAACCCTAACCCTTACCCTACCCTAACACTAACCCTAACCCTAAACTTAAACCCTAAGTCTAATCCTAACCCTAACCCTAACCCTAACACTTACCCATACCCTTACCCCAAACCTAAACCTAAACCTAACCCCAACCCTTGCCCTAACACTTACCCTAACCCTAACCCTAACCCTAACCCTAACACTTACCCTAACCCTAACTCTAACGATAACCCTTAACCTAACCCTAACCCTAACGCTAACCCTTACTCTTACCCTCACCGTAACCCTAACCTTAATCCTAACCCGAACCCTAACCCTAACCCTTATCCTTACCCTTACCCTAACCCTAACCCTAACCTTAACCCCAGCCCTAAACCTAACCCTAACCTTAACCTTTACCCTAACACTTACCCTAACCCTAACCCTAACCCTAACACTTACCCTTACCCTAACCCAACCCTAAACCTAACCCTTACCCTAAACCTATCCCTAACCCTAACTCTTACCCTAACCCTAACCCAAACCTTAACCCTTACCCTAACCGTTAACCTAACACTAACCTAACCCTAACCCTAAACCTTAACCTTACCCTAAACCTAAAACTAACTCTAACCCTAACCCTAACAGTACCCTAACACTTACCCTAACCCTAACCCTAACCCTAACACTTACCCTTACCCTAAACCCTACCCTAATCCTAACTCTATCCCTAAGCCTTTCCGTAACCCTAACCCTAACCCTTACCCTTACCCTAACCCTAAACATAAACCTAACCCTAACCCTAAACCTAACCCTAACCCTTACCCTAAACCTAACCCTTACCCTTACCCTAACCCGAACCCTAAACCTAACCCTAACCCTAATCCTAACCCTTACCCTTACCCTAACACTAAAACTAATCTTAACCCTCACCCTAACCCTAACCCTTACCCTTATCCTAACCCTAACCCTAACCCTAACCCTTACCCTAAACCTAACCCTAACCCTAACCCTTACTCTTACATTAACCCTAACCCTAACCCTAACCCTTACTCTTACCCTAACTTTAACCCTAACCCTAACCCTAACCCTTACCATTACCATTACCCTAACACTAAATCTAACCTCAACCCCAACCCTAAACCTAACCCTTACCTTAACCCTAACCCTATTCTTACCCTAACCCTAACCCTAAACCTAACCCTAACCCTAACCCTAACCCTTACCCTATCCCTAACCCTAACCCTAAACCTAACCCTAACCCTAACCCTAACCTTAACCCTAACCCTTACCCTTACCTAACCCTAACCCTTACCCTAACCCAAAACCTAACCTTACCCTTACCCTTAGCCTAACCCTAACCCTAAACCTAACCCTAAACCTTACCCTTACCCTCACCCTAACCCTAACCTTAACCCTAACCCGGACCATATCCCTAACCCTAACCTTAACCCTAATCCTTATTCTTACACTAACCCTAACACTAACCCTACCCGAAACCTAACTCTAACCCTAAACCTAAACCTTACCCTTACCCTAACCCTAACACTAACCCTAACTGTAACCCCTAAGCCTAACTCTACCACTAACGCTAACCCTTACCCTTATCCTCACCCTAAAACTCACCCTACCACTAACCCGTACACTTACCCTAACCCTAAACCTAAACTTAACCCTAACCCTAACCCTTACCCTATCCCTAACCCTAACCCTAAACCTAACCCTAAACCTAACCTTAACCCTAACCCTTACCCTTACCTAACCCTAACCCTAACCCTAACCCAAAACCTAACCCTAAGCCTAACCCTAACCCTTACCCTTAGCCTAACCCTAACCCTCAACCTAATCCTAAACCTTACCCTTACCCTCACCCTAACCCTAACCTTAACCCTAACCCGAACCATATCCCTAACCCTAACCTTAACCCTAACCCTTATTCTTACCCTAACCCTAACACTAACCCTACCCCGAAACCTAACTCTAACCCTAAACCTAACCCTTACCCTTACCCTAACCCTAACACTAACCCTAACTGTAACCCCTAAGCCTAACTCTAACACTAACACTAACCCTTACCCTTATCCTCACCGTAAACCTCACCCTAACCCTAACCCGTACACTTACCCTAACCCTAAACCTAACCTTAACCCTAACCCTAACCCTAACCCTTACCCTTACCCTAACCCTAACCCTAAACCTTACGCTTACCCTAACCCTAACCCTAACCCTGACCCTAAACCTTACCCCAACCCTAACCCTGACCCTAACCCTTACCCTTACCTTAACCCTAACCCTAACCCTAACACCTACCTTTACCCTAACTCTAACCCTAACCCTAACCCTAACCCTAACACATATCCTTACCCTAACCCTAACCCTAACCGTAACCCTAACCCTAACCCTAACTCTAACCTGTACACATACCCTAACCCTCAACGTAAACTTATCCCTAACCCTAACCCTAACCCTAACACTAACGCTACCCCTAAACCTAACCCTAACCCTAACCCTAACCCTTAACCTAACCTTAACACTAATCCTAACAATTAACCCTAACCCTTACCCTAACCCTAACCATAAACCTAACCCTAACCCTAACCCTAATAGTAACCCTAACCATAACCGTAAACCTTACCCTTACCCTAACCATAACCCTAACCCTAATCCTAACCCTAACCCTTATCCTAACCCTAACCCTAACCCTAACCCTTAAACTAACCCTAACACTAATCCTAACCACTCACATAACCCTTACCCTAACCCTAACCCTAACCCTAACCCTTACCCTTACCCTAACCCTAACCCTAACTCTAACCCTAACTATAACGCTAAGACTAACACTTACCCTAACACTAATCCTAACCCTTACTCTAACCCTAACCCTAACCTCAACCTTAACCTAACCCTAACTCTAACCCTTACCCTTACCCTAATCCTAACTCTAACCCTAACTCTAAACCTTACCCTAACTCCTAACCTAAACCTAACCCTAACCCTAACCTCAACCTTAAACCTAACCCTAAACCTAAACCTAACCCTTACCCTTACCATAACCATAAACCTAACCTAACTCTAACCCTAACCTTAACCCTAACCTTAACCCTAACCCCAATCCTTACCCTTACCCTAACCCTAACCCTAAACCTAACACTAACCCTAACTCTAACCCTAACCCTAACCCTTACCTTACCCTAACCCTAACCCTAACCCTAACCCTAACCCATACCCCTAAGCTTAACCACAACCCTAACCCTAACCCTTACCCTTATCCTAACCCTAAGCCTAACCCTAACCCTAAAGCTTACACTTACCCTAAACCTAACCCTAACCATTTCCCTAAACCTAACCCTAAACCTAACACTTACCCTTACCTAAACCCTAACAATAACCCTACCCCTTACCCTTACACTAACGCTAACACTAACCCTAACCCTAACCCTTGCCCTTACCCTAACCCTAATCCTAAATTTAACCGCAACCCTAAACCTAATCCTAAGCCTTGACCTAGCCTAACCCTATTCCTAAACCTAACCCTAACCCTTACCCTCACCCTAAACCTAAACTTAACTCTAAACCTAGCCATTACCCTAACCGTAACCCTAACCCTATCCCTAACCCTTAGCCTTCCCCTAACCCTAACCCTAACCCTAACCCTTACCCTTACCCTAACCCTAAACTTAACCCTAACCCTATCCCTAAACATAACCCTTACCCTAACCCTAACCCTTACCCTAACCCTTACCCTAACCCTAACCCTTACCTTACCCTAACTCTAAACCTAACAATAACCCTAACCCTAACCCTTACCCTTACCCTAACACTAAATCTAACCTTAACCCCAACCCTAAACCTAACCCTAACCGTAACCCTAACCATTATCCCTACCATAACCCTAAAACTAAACCTAACCCTATCCATAACCCTAAACCTAACCGTTACCCTATTCCTAACCCTAATCCTAACTCTAACACTTACCCTTACCCTAACCCTAACCCTAAACCTAAACCTAACCCTAACCCTAACCCTAACCCTTACCCTATCCCTAACCCTAATCCTAACCCTAACCCTAACACATATCCTTACCGTAACCCTAACCCTAACCGTAACCCTAACCCTATCCCTAACCCTAACCCTAACCTTTACACTTACCCTAACCCTAACCCTAAACTTAACACTAACCCTAACCCTAACCCTAACACTAACGCTACCCCTAAACCTAACCCTAACCCTAACCCTAACCCTTAACCTAACCTTAACACTAATCCTAACAATTAACCCTAACCCTTACCCTAACCCTAACCATAACCCTAACCCTAACCCTAACCCTAATAGTAACCCTAACCCTAACCCTAACCCTTACCCTTAGCCTAACCCTAACCCTAAACCTTACCCTTACCCTCACCCTAACCCTAACCTTAACCCAAATCCGAATCCTACCCCTAACCCTAACCTTAATCCTAACCCTTATCCTTACCCTAACCCAAACACTAACCCTAAACCTCAACCTAACTCTAACCTAAACCTAACCCTTACCCTTACACTAAACCTAACCCTAACCCTAACCGTAACCCCTAAGGCTAACCCTAACCCTATCGCTAACCCTTACCTTTTTCCTAACCCTAACCCTCACCTTAACCTTAACCTGTACCCTTACCCTAACTCTAAACCTAAACTTAACACTAACCCTAACCCTAACCCTTACCCTTACCCTAACCCTAACCCTAACCCTAAACCTTTCCCTAACCCTAACCCTAACCCTAATCCTTACCCTAAAACTAACCCCAACCCTAACCCTGACCCTAAACCTTACCCTTACCTTAACCCTACCCCTAACCCTAACACATACCCTTACCCTCACTCTAACCCTAAACCTAACCCTAAACCTAACACATATCCTTACCCTAAACCTAACCCTAACCCTACCCCTAACCTTAACCCTAACCCTAACCCTACCCTTACCCTAATCCTAACCCTAACCCTTAAGCTTACCTTAACCCTAACCCTAACTCTAACCCTAACCCTAACCCTAACCCTAACCCTAACCTTACCCTATCCCTAACCCTAACCCTAACCCTAACCCTAACCCTTACCCTTAGCCTAACCCTAACCCTAAACCTTACCCTTACCCTCACCCTCACCCTATCCTTAACCCTAATCTGAACCCTACCACTAACCCTAACCTTAATCCTAACCCTTATCCTTACCCTAAACCTAACACTAACCTTAACCCTCAACCTAACTCTAACCGTAAACCTAACCCTTACCCTTACCCTAACCCTAACCCTAACCCTAACCGTAACCCCGAAGGCTAACCCTAACCCTAACGCTAACCCTTACCCTTATCCTAACCCTACCCCTCACCTTAACCCTAACCTGTACCCTTACCCTAACTCTAAACCTAACCTTAACCCTAACCCTAAACCTAACCCTTACCTTTACCCTAACCCTAAACCTAACCCTAACCCTAAACCTTACCCTTACCCTAACCCTAACCCTAACCCTTACGCTAAACCTAAGCCCAACCCTAACCCTGACTCTAAACCTTACCCTTACCTTAACCCTAACCCTAACACATACCCTTACCCTCACTCTAACCCTAACCCTAACCCTAACCCTAACACATATCCTTACCCTAACCATAACCCTAACCTTAACCCTACCCTAAACTTTACCCTTACCCTAACCCTAACCCTAACCCTAACCCTAACAGTAACCCTAACCCTAACACTTACCCTTACCCTAATACTAACCTTAAACCTTACCCTTACCATAACCCTAACCCTAACTCTAACCCTAACCATAACACTAACCCTAACACTTACCCTAACCCTAATCCTAACCCTTACTCTAACCCTAACACTAACCTCAATCTTAACCTAATCCTAACCCTAACCCTTACCATTACCCTAACCCTAACCCTAACCCTAACCCTTACCCTAACCCTAACTCTTAACCTAAACCTAACCCTAACCCTAACCTCAAACTTAACCCTAACACAAACCCTAAACCTAACCCTTACCATTAACCTAACCCTATCCCTAAACCTAACACTAACCCTAACCGTAACCCTAACCCTAACCCTTACCTTAGCCTAAACCTAATCCCACCCCTAACCCTAACCCTTACCCTAACCCTAACCCTAATCCTAACTCTAACCCTTACCCTTACCCTAACCCTAACCCTAACCCTAAACCTAACCCTAACCCTAACCTTAACCCTAACCCTTACACTTACCCTAACCCTAACCCTAACCCTAATCCTAAACCTAAACTTAACCCTAACCCTAACCCTTACCCTTAGGCTAACCCTAACCCTAACCCTAAACCTAACCCTTACTCTTACCCTCACCCTAACCCTAACCCGAACCCTAACCCTAACCCTAAACTTAACACTAACTCTTATCCTTACAATAATCCTTACTCTAATCTTAACCCTAACCCTAATCCTAACCCGAAACCTAACCCTAACCCTAACCCTTACCATAACCCTAACCCTATTCCTAACTCTAACCCTTACCCTTACCCCAAACCTAACCCTAATCCTGAACCTAACCCTAACCCTAACCTTAAACCTAACCCTTACCCTTACCATAACCCTAACCCTAACCCTAACCCTAAACCTAACCCTAAACCTAACCCTAACCATTACCCTTAGGCTAACCCTAACCCTAAACCTAACCCTAACCCTTACTCTTACCCTCACCCTAACCCTAACCCGAACCCTAACCCTAACCCTAACCTTAACACTAACCCTTATCCTTACCCTAAGCCTAACACTAACCCTAACCCTAACCTAACTCTCACCCTAAACCTAATCCTTACCCTTACACTAACCCTAATCGAAAACCTAACCATAACCTCTAAGCCTAACCCTAACCCTAACGCTAACACTTACCCTTACCCTAACCCTCACCCTTACCTTAACCCTAAACCTAACCCTGACACTTACCCTTACCCTAACTCTAACACTAACGCTAACCCTAACCCTAACCTTTACCCTTATCCGAACCCTAACCCTAAACTTAACCCTAACCCTAAACCTAATCCTAACCCTAACGCTAACGCTAACTCTAACCCTAAACTTAACCCCAACCCTAATCCTAACCCTATCCCTAACCATTACCCTAACCCTTACCCTAACACTAACCCTAACCCTAACCCTAATCCTAAACCTAACACTTACCCTAAACCTAACCCTAACTCTAACAATAACCCTTAAACTAACCCTAACCCTAACACTAACCCTAACACTTACCTTTACCCTAACCCTTACCCTAACCCTAACATTAACATTAACCCTTAACCCTAACCCTTACCCTAACCATAACCCTAAACCTAACGCTTAGACTTACGCTCACCCTAACCCTAACCGTAACCCTTACCCTTACCCTAAACCTAACCCTAGTCTAAATCCCAGCCCTAAACCTAACCCTAACCTTAACCCTTACCCTAACACTTACCCTAACACTAACCCTAACCCTAACCCTAACACTTACCCTAACCCTAACTCTAACAATAACCCTTACCCTAACCATATCCCTAACCCTAACCCTAACACTTACCCTTACCCTAAACCTAAACCTAAACCTAAACCTAACCCTTACCCTAACCCTAACCCTAACCCTTACCCTAACCCTAACCAAAACCCTAAGCCCTAACCCTAACCCTTAACCGTACACTAACCTAACCCTAAACCTAAACCTTAACCTTACCCTAACCCTAACCCGTGCCCTTACCCTAACCCTAACCCTAAACCAAAACTTAACATTAACCCTAACCCCTAAGCCTAACCCTAACCCTAACCCTTACCCTTATCCTAACCCTAACCCTAACCCTCTCACTTACCCTTACCCTAAACCCTACCCTAACCCTAACTCTATCCCTAAGCCTTACCATAACCGTTACCCTAACCCTTACCCTTACACTAACTCTAACCATAAACCTAACCCTAACCCTAACCCTTACCCTTACCCTAAAACTAAACCTAACCTTAACCCTAACCCTAACCCTAACCCTTACCCTTATCCTAACCATAACCCAAACATTAACCGTAACCCTTACCATAACCCTAACCCTAACCCTAACCCTAACCCTTACCCTAAACCTAACTCTAACCCTAACCCTTACTCTTACCTTAACCCTAACACTAACCCTAACCCTTACCCTTACACTAATGCTAACGCTAACCCTACCGCTAACCATAACCATTACCCTTACCCTAACACTAAATCTAACCTCAACCCCAACCTTAAACCTAACCCTAATCTTAACCCTAACCCTTATTCTTACCCTAACCCTAACCCTAAACCTAACCCCAACCCTAACCATAACCCTTACCCTATCCCTAAACCTAATCCTAACTCTAACCCTTACCCTTACCCTAACCCTAACCCTAACCCTAAGCCTAACCCTAACCCTAACCGTAACCCTAACACTTACCCTTACCCTAACCCTAACCCTAACCCTAACCCAAAACCTAACCCTAACCCTAATCCTAACCCTTACCCTTAGCCTAACCCTAACCCTAAACCTAACCCTAAACCTTACCCTTACCCTCACCCTAACCCTAAACTTAACCCTAACCCTTATTCTTACCCTAACCCTAACACTTACCCTTCCCGAAACCTAAGTCTAACCCTAAACCTAACCCTTACCCTTACCCTAACCCTAACCCTAACCCTAACCCAAAACCTAACCCTAACCCTAATCCTAACCCTTACCCTTAGCCTAACCCTAACCCTAAACCTAACCCTAAACCTTACCCTTACCCTACCCCTAACCCTAACCTTAAACCTAACCCTTATTCTTACCCTAACCCTAACACTAACCCTACCCGAAACCTAACTCTAACCCTAAACATAACCCTTACCCTTACCCTAACCCTAACCCTAACCCTAACCACTAAGCCTAACCCTAACACAAACGCTAACCCTTCCCCTTATCCTAACCCTAACCCTCACCCTAACCCTAACCCGTACACTTACCCTAACCCTAAACTTAACCTTAACCCTAACCCTAACCCTAACCCTTACCCTTACCCGAACCCTAACCCTAACCCTAAACCTTACGCTTACCCTAACCCTAACCCTAACCCTGACCCTAAAGCCAACCCCAACACTAACCCTGACCCTAACCCTTACCCTTACCTTAACCCTAACCCTAACCCTAACACATAACCTTACCCTAACTCTATCCCTAACCCTAACCCTAACCCTAACACATATCCTTACCCTAACCCTAACATTAACCGAAACCCTAAACCTAACCCTAACCATAACCCTAACATTTACACTTACCCTAACCCTAAACCTAAACTTAACCCTAACCCTAACCCTAAACCTAAACCCAACCCTAACACTAATCCTAACAATTAACCCTAACCCTTACCCTAACCCTAACCATAACCCTAACCCTAACACTTACCCTAACCCTAACCCTAACCGTAACCCTAACCCTAACCCTAACCCTAAACTTTACCCTTACCCTAACCCTAAACCTAACCCTAACCCTAACCATAACAGTAACTCTAACCATAACCCTAATCCTTACCCTTACCCTAACCCTAACCCTAACCCTTATCCTAAACCTAACCCTAACCCTAACCCTTAAACTAACCCTAACACTAATCCTAACCACTAACATAACCCTTACCCTAACCCTAACCCTAACCCTAACCCTTACCCTTACCCTAACCCTAACCCTAACTCTAACCCTAACACTAACACTTACCATAACCCTAATCCTAAACCTTACTCTAACCCTAACCCTAACCTCAACCTTAAACTAACCCTAAGCCTAACCCTTACCCTTACCCTAATCCTAACTCTAACCCTAACCCTAAACCTTACCCTAACTCTAACTCTTAACCTAAACCTAACCCTAACCATAACCTCAAACATAAACCTAACCCTAACCCTAAACTTAACCCTTACTCTTACCCTAACCCTAACCCTAAACCTAACCCTAACACTAACCCTAATGGTTACCCTTACCATAACCCTAACCCTAACCCTAACCCTAACCCTAACCTGACCCTAACCCCAATCCTTACCCTTACCCTAACCCTAACCCTAAACCTAACACTAACCCTACCTCTAACCCTAACCCTAACCCTTACCCTACCCTAACCCTAACCCTAACCCTAACCCTAACCCTTACCCCTAAGCTTAACCATAACCTAACCCTAAAACTTACCCTTATCCTAACCCTAAGCCTAACCCTAACCCTAAACCTTACCCTTACCCTAAACCTAACCCTAACCCTTCCCCTAAGCCTTACCCTAAACCTAAACCTTACCCTTACCTTAACCCTAACAATAACCCTAACCCTTACCCTTATACTATGGCTAACACTAACCCTAACCCTAACCATTGCCTTTACCCTAACCCTAACCCTAAACTTAACCCCAACCCTAAACCTAACCCTAAACCTTACCCCTAGGCTAACCCTATTCCTAAACCTAACCCTAACCCTTACCCTCACCCTAAACCTAAACTTAACCCTAAACGTAGCCCTTACCCTAACCATAACCCTAACCCTATCCCTAACCCTTACCCTTACCCTAACCCTAACCCTAACCCTAACCCTTACACTTAGCCTAACCCGAACCCTAAACCTAACCCTAAACCTTACCCTCACCCTAACCCTAAACTTAACCCTAACCCTAACCCTAACCCTAACCCTAACCTTAACCCTAACCCTTATCCTTACCCTAAACCTAACACTAACCCTAACCGTAAACCTAACCCTAAACCTAACCCTTACCCTTACCCTAACCCTAACCCTAACACTAACCGTAAACCCTAAGCCTAACTCTAACCATAACGCTAATCCTTACCCTTATCCTCACCCTAACCCTTATCCTAACCCTAAACCTTATCCTTACCCTAACCCTAAACCTAACCTTAACCATAACCCTAACCCTAACCCTTATCCTTACCCTAACCCTAAACCTAACGCTAAACCTTACCCGTACCCTAACCCTAACCCTAACCCTTACCCTAACCCTAACCCTAACCCTAACCTTAACCCTAACCCTTACCCTTACCCTAACCCCAACCCTAACCCTAACACTTATCCTTACCCTAACGCTAATTCTAATCATAACCCTAACCCTAATCCTAACCGTAACACATAGCCTTACCCTAACCCTAACCCTAACCGTAACCCTAACCCTAACCTTTACCCTTACCCTAACCCAAACCCTAAACCTAACCCGAATCCTAACCTTAACCCTAACCCTTACCCTTACCCTAACCCTAATCCTAACCCTAACCGTAACCCTTACTCTTAGCCTAACCCTAACCCTAAACATAACCCTAACCCTTACCCTTACCCTCACACTAACCCTTCCCTTAACTCTAACCCGAACACAGACCCTAAACCTAACCTTAACCCTAAACCTTATCCTTACCCTAACCCTAACACTAACATTAACCCTAAACCTAAACCTAACCCTAAACCTTACCCTTACCCTAAACCTAACCCTATCCCTAAACCTAACCCTAACCCTAACCCTAAACCTTACCCTTACCCTAACCCTAACCCTAACCCTTACCCTAAACCTAAACCTAACCCTAACCTTTAACCTTACCCTAACCCTAACCCTAACCCTAACCCTTATCCTTATCCTAACGCTAACCCTAACAATAAACCTAACCCTAAAACTTACCCTTACCCTAACCCTAAATCTAACATTAACCCCAACCCTAAACCTAACCCTAACCGTAACCCTAACTCTGACCCTAAACCTAACCCTAACAGATATCCTTACCCTAAACCTAACCCTAACCCTAACCCTAACCTTTACCCTTACCCCTACCCTAACCCTAACTCTAAACCTTACCCTTACCCTAACCCTAACCCTAAACCTAAACCTAACCCTAACCCTAACCTTAACCCTAACCATTACCCTTACCCTAACCCTAACCCTAACCCTAACCCTAACTCTAACCCTAACTCTTACCCTTACCCTAACCCTTACCGTAACCCTAACATTAACCCTAACCCTAACCCTTACCCTTACTCTAAACCTAACCCTAATCCTAACCCTAAACCTAACCCTAACCCTAACCTTAACCCTAACACTTACACTTACCCTAACCCTAACCCTAACCCTAACCCTAACCCTAAACCTAACCCTTAACTTTACCCTAAACCTAAACCTAAACCTAATACTAACCCTAACCCTAACCCTAACCCTTACCCTACCCTAACACTAACCCTAACCCTAAACTTAAACCCTAAGTCTAATCCTAACCCTAACCCTAACCCTAACACTTACCCATACCCTTACCCCAACCCTAAACCTAAACCTAACCCCAACCCTTGCCCTAACACTTACCCTAACCCTAACCCTAACCCTAACCCTAACACTTACCCTAACCCTAACTCTAACGATAACCCTTAACCTAACCCTAACCCTAACGCTAACCCTTACTCTTACCCTCACCGTAACCCTAACCTTAATCCTAACCCGAACCCTAACCCTAACCCTTATCCTTACCCTTACCCTAACCCTAACCCTAACCTTAACCCCAGCCCTAAACCTAACCCTAACCTTAACCTTTACCCTAACACTTACCCTAACCCTAACCCTAACCCTAACACTTACCCTTACCCTAACCCAACCCTAAACCTAACCCTTACCCTAAACCTATCCCTAACCCTAACTCTTACCCTAACCCTAACCCAAACCTTAACCCTTACCCTAACCGTTAACCTAACACTAACCTAACCCTAACCCTAAACCTTAACCTTACCCTAAACCTAAAACTAACTCTAACCCTAACCCTAACAGTAACCTAAACTTACCCCTAACCCTAACCCTAACCCTTGCCCTTACTCTAGCCCTAACCCTAACCCTAACCCTAACCCTTACCCTAAACCTAACCCTAACCCTTAATCTTACCCTAACCCTAAACCTAAACCTAATACTTACCCTAACCCTAACCCTAACCCTAACCCTAACCCTTACACTTAGCCTAACCCGAACCCTAAACCTAACCCTAAACCTTACCCTCACCCTAACCCTAAACTTAACACTAACCCTAACCCTAACCCTAACCCTAAACTTAACCCTAACCCTTAGCCTTACCCTAAACCTAACACTAACCTTAACCGTAAACCTAACCCTAAACCTAACCCTTACCCTTACCCTAACCCTAACCCTAACACTAACCGTAAACCCTAAGCCTAACTCTAACCATAACGCTAACCCTTACCCTTATCCTCACCCTAACCCTAATCCTAACCCTAAACCTTATCCTTACCCTAACCCTAAACCTAACCTTAACCATAACCCTAACCCTAACCCTTACCCTTACCCTAACAATAAACCTAACGCTAAACCTTACCCGTACCCTAACCCTAACCCTAACCCTTACCCTAACCCTAACCCTAACCCTAACCTTAACCCTAACCCTTACCCTTACCCTAACCCCAACCCTAACCCTAACACTTATCCTTACCCTAACGCTAATTCTAATCATAACCCTAACCCTACTCCTAACTGTAACACATAGCCTTACCCTAACCCTAACCCTAACCGTAACCCTAACCCTAACCTTTACCCTTACCCTAACCCAAACCCTAAACCTAACCCGAATCCTAACCTTAACCCTAACCCTTACCCTTACCCTAACCCTAATCCTAACCCTAACCATAACCCTTACTCTTAGCCTAACCCTAACCCTAAACATAACCCTAAACCTTACCCTTACCCTCACACTAACCCTTCCCTTAACTCTAACCCGAACACAGACCCTAAACCTAACCTTAACCCTAAACCTTATCCTTACCCTAACCCTAACACTAACATTAACCCTAAACCTAAACCTAACCCTAAACCTTACCCTTACCCTAAACCTAACCCTATCCCTAAACCTAACCCTAACCCTAACCCTAAAACTTACCCTTACCCTAACCCTAACCCTAACCCTTACCCTAAACCTAAACCTAACCCTAACCTTTAACCTTACCCTAACCCTAACCCTAACCCTAACCCTTATCCTAATCCTGACGCTAACCCTAACAATAAACCTAACCCTAAACCTTACCCTTACCCTAACCCTAAATCTAACGTTAACCCCAACCCTAAACCTAACCCTAACCGTAATCCTAACTCTGACCCTAAACCTAACCGTAACAGATATCCTTACCCTAAACCTAACCCTAACCCTAACCCTAACCTTTACCCTTACCCCTACCCTAACCCTAACTCTAACCCTTACCCTTACCCTAACCCTAACCCTAAACCTAAACCTAACCCTAACCCTAACCTTAACCCTAACCATTACCCTTACCCTAACCCTAACCCTAACCCTAACCCTAACTCTAACCCTAACTCTTACCCTTACCCTAACCCTTACCGTAACCCTAACATTAACCCTAACCCTAACCCTTACCCTTACTCTAAACCTAACACTAATCATAACCCTAAACCTAACCCTAACCCTAACCTTAACCCTAACCCTTACACTTACCCTAACACTAACCCTAACCCTAACCCTAACCCTAAACCTAACCCTAACCCTTAACTTTACCCTAACCCTAAACCTAAACCTAATACTAACCCTAAACCTAACCCTAACCTTACCCTACCCTAACACTAACCCTAACCCTAAACTTAAACCCTAAGTCTAATCCTAACCCTAACCCTAACCCTAACACTTACCCATACCCTTACCCCAACCCTAAACCTAACCCTAACCCCAACCCTTGCCCTAACACTTACCCTAACCCTAACCCTAACCCTAACCCTAACACTTACCCTAACCCTAACTCTAACGATAACCCTTAACCTAACCCTAACCGTAACGCTAACCCTTACTCTTACCCTCACCGTAACCCTAGCCCTAACCCTAACCCTAATCCTAACCCTTATCCTTACCCTTACCCTAACCCTAACCCTAACCTTAACCCCAGCCCTAAACCTAACCCTAACCTTAACCTTTACCCTAACACTTACCCTAACCCTAACCCTAACCCTAACACTTACCCTTACCCTAACCCAACCCTAAACCTAACCCTTACCCTAAACCTATCCCTAACCCTAACTCTTACCCTAACCCTAACCCAAACCTTAACCCTTACCCTAACCGTTAACCTAACACTAACCTAACCCTAACCCTAAACCTTAACCTTACCCTAAACCTAAAACTAACTCTAACCCTAACCCTAACAGTAACCTAAACTTACCCCTAACCCTAACCCTAACCCTTGCCCTTACTCTAGCCGTAACCCTAACCCTAACCCTAACCCTTATCCTAAACCTAACCCTAACCCTTAATCTTAACCTAACCCTAAACCTAAACCTAATACTTACCCTAACCCTAACCCTAACCCTAACCCTTACTCTACCCTAACCCTAAACCTAAACCTAAACCCTAAACCTAATACTAACCGTAACCCTAACCCTTACCCTTATCCTAACACTAACCCTAACCCTAACACTTACCCTTACCCTAAACCCTAACCTAACCCTTCCCCTTACCCTAACCCTCACCCTAACCCTAACCTTACCCCTAACCCTAACCCTAAACCTTTACCTTACCCTAACCCTAAACCTAAACCTAATACTAACCCTAACCCTAACCCTAACCCTAACCCTATCCCTAACCCTAACCCGTACCCTACACTAACCCTATCCCTAAACTTAAACCCTAAGCCTAACCCTAAACATAACCCTAACCCTTACCCTTACCCTAACCCTAACCCTAACACTTACCCTAACCCTAACCCTAACCCTAACCCTAATCCTAACCTTAACCCTTGCCCTTACCCTAACCCTAACCCTAACCTTAACCCCAACCCTAAACCTAACCCTAACCTTACCCTTAGCCTAACCCTATTCCTAAACCTAACCCTAACCCTTACCCTAACCCTAATCCTAAACTTAACTCTAACACTTAAACTAACCCTAAACTTAACCCTAAACCTTACCCTTACAGTAAACCTAACCCTAACCCTAACCCTAACTCTAACACTAACACATATCCTCACCCTAACCCTAACCCTAACCCTAACAGTAACCCTAACCCTAAACCTTACCATTACCCTAACCCTAACCCTAACCCTAACCCTAAACCTTATCCTAACCCTAACCCTAACCCTAACCCTTAACTTTATGATAACCCTAACCCTAACCCTAACCCTTACCCTAACCCTAACCATAACCGTAACCATAACCCTAACCCTTACCCTTACCCTAAACCTCACCCTAACCCTAACCTTAACCCTATCCCGAACCCTAACCCTAACCTTAACCCTAACCCTTATCCTTATCCTAACCCTAACACTAACCCTAACCCTAAACCTAACTCTAACCCTAACACTTACCCTTACCCAAAACCCTGCCCTAACCTGAACGCTAACCCTAACCCTTACCCTAATCCTAACCCTAAACCTTACCCTTACCCTTACCCTAACACCAAACCTAACCTTAACCCTAACCCTAACCCTAACCCTATCCCTAAACTTACCCTTATCCTAAACCTAATCCTAACCCTTACCCTAACCCGAACCCTAACCCTAAACCTTATCTTTACCCTAAATCTAACCCTAACTCGTACCCTAAACCTAACCATAACCCTAACCCTAACCCTAACCCTAACCCTAACCCTAACCCTTACCCTTACCCTAAACCTAACCCTAACTCGTACCCTAAACCTAACCCTAACCCTATCATTTACCCTAAACTTAACCTCAACCCTAAACCTACCCCTAACTGTAACCCTAACCCTTACCCTTACCCTAACCCTATCCCTAAACCTAACCCTAACCCTAACCCTAACCCTAACTTTAACCCTAACCCTTACCCTTACCCTTACCCTAACCGAAATCCTAACCCTAACCCTAAAGCTAACCCTAAACCTAACCTTTACCCTTAGCCTAGCCCTAACCCTAAACCTAACCCTAACCCTAAACCTAACCCTTACCCTTAGCCTAACCCTAACCCTAAACCTAAACCTAACCCTTACCTTCACCCTATCCCTAAGCTTATCCCTAACCCTAACCCAAACCCTAACCTTAACCCTAACCCTTATCCTTACCCTAACCCTAAGCCTAACCCTAAAACTAACCGTAAACCTAAGCTTTACCCTTAACCTAAAACTAACCCTAACCCTAACACTTAACCTAAGCCTAACCCTAACCCTAACCCTAAACCTAACCCTTACCCTTAACATAGCCCTAACCCTAACCCTAACTGTAACCCCTAAGCCTAACCCTAACCCTAACGCTAACCCTTACCCTTATACTCACCTGAACACTAACACTAACCCTAACTCTAACCCTTACCCTAACCCTAACCCTAACCTTAACCCTAACCCTTACCCTTACCCTAACCCTAACCTTAACCCTTATCCTAACACTTACCCTAACCCTAAACCTAACCATAACCCTAGCCCTTAACCTGACCCTAACCCTAAACCTAACCTTAACCCTAACCCTAAACCTAACCCTTACCCTTACCTTAACCCTAGCCCTATACCTAACCCGAACCCTATCCCTATCCCTTACCCTAACACTTATCCTTAACCTAGCCCTAACCCTAAACCTAACCCTATACCTAAACAGAACCCTAACCCTAAACCTAACCATAAACCTAACCCTCACCCTAACCCTAACCTTAACCCTAACCCTAACCGTAACCCTAACCCTAACCTTAACTCTAACCCTTACCCTTACCCTAACCCTAACACTAACCCTAACACTGAACCTAACCCTTACCCTAAACCTAACCCTTACCCTTAACCTAACCCTAATCCTAAACCTAACCTTAACTCTTAACCTAACCCTAACCCTAGCCCTAACACTAACCCTAACCCTAACACTAAACCTAACCTTAACCCTAACCCTGACCCTAACCCTTACCCTTACCCTAACCCTTACCTTTATCCTAACCCTAACCCTAACCCTAACACTAATCCTTACCCTAACCCTAAACCTAAATCTAACCCTATACCTAACACTAACTATAACCCTAACAATAACCCTAACCCTTACCCTTACCCTCACCCTAACCCTAACCGTAATGCTAACCCTAACCCTAACTCTAAACCTAACCCTTACCCTTATCCTAACCCTAACTCTAACCCTAACCTTAACCCTAACACTTACCCTTACTCTAACCCCTATCCTAACCCTAACTCTAACCCTAACCTTACCCTAAACCTACCCCTAACCCTAACCCTAAACCTTACCCTTACCCTAACCCTAAACCTAACCTTAACCCTAACCCTAAGCCTAACTTTTATCCTTACCTTAACCCTAACCCTAAACCTAACCCTTACCCTTACCCTAACCCTAACCCTAACCCTAACAGTAAACCTAACGCTAACCGTAACCCTAACCGTAACCCAAACCCTAACCCTTACCCTAACCCTAAACCTAATCCTAACTCTAACCCTAACCCTTATACTAATCCTAACCCTAAACCTAACCCTTAACCTAACCCTAACACTAACGCTAACCACTAACCCTAACCCTTACCCTAACCCTAACCCTAACTCTAACCTTACCCTTACCCTAATCCTAACCCTAACTCTAACCCTAACCAAACCCTAACCCTAACACTTACCCTAACCCTAATCCTAACAGTAACTCGAACCCTAACCCTTACCCTAACCCTAACCCTTACGCTACCCCTAACCCTAACCCTAACATCAACCTTAACCCCAACCCTAACCCTAAACCTAACCCTTACCCTTACCCTAACCCTAACCCTAAACTTAACCCTAACACTAACACTAACCCTTACCCATACCCTAATCCTAACACTAAACCTAACCCTAACCCTAACCCTAACCCCTAAGCCTAACCCTAACCCTAATCCTAACCCTTAACCTTATCCTAACCTTAAACTAAACCCTAACACTTACCCTTATCCTAAACCCTGCCCTAACCCTAACGCTAACCCTAACCCTTACCTTAATCCTAAACCTAAACCTTACCCTTACCCTTACCCTAACACTAAACCTAACCTTCACCCTAACCCTACCCCTAAACCTTACCCTTCTCCTAACCCTAACCCTAGCCCTACGCCTAAACCTTACCCTTACCCTAAACCTAAGCCTAACCCTTACCCTAAACCTAACCCTAACCTTAATCCTTACCCTTACCTTAACCCTAACCCTAACCCTATCCCTAACCTTACCCTTACCCTAAACCTAACCCTAACCCTACCCTAAGTGTAAACCTAACCCTAAACCTTACCCTTACCCTAAACCTAACCCTAACTCTTACCCTAAACCTAACCCTAACCCTAACCGTTACCCTAACCTTAACCCCAACCCTAAACCTACCCGTTTCCCTAGACCTTAACCTTACCCTAACCCTAACCCTAAACCTAACACTAACCCAAACCGTAACCCTTACCCTAACTCTAAACCTAATCCTAACCCTAACCCTTACCCTTACCCTAACCCTAACCATAACCCTAACCCTAACCCTAACCCTAACCTTAACCCTAACCCTTACCCTTACCCTTACCCTAACGCTAAGCCTAACCCTAACCCTAACGCTAACCCTAAACCTAAACCTTACCCTTAGCCTAACCCAAACCTTAACCTAACCCTAACCCTAACCATAACCCTTACTCTTAGCCTAACCCTAACCCTAAACCTAACCCTAACCCTTAGCTTCACCCTAACCCTAACCTTAACCCTAACCCTAACCCTAACCCTAACCTTAACCCTAACCCTTAACGTTACCCTAACCCTATCCCTAACCCTAAACCTAAACCTAACCCTAAACCTAACCCTTACCCTTAACCTAACACTAACCCTAACCCTAACACTTAAACTAAGCCTAACCCTAACCCTAACCCTTAACCTTACCCTAACCCGTACCTTAACCGTAAACCTAACCCTATCCCTAACCCTAACGCTTACCGTTACCCTTACCCTTACCCTAACCCTAACCCTAACCATAAACCTAACCCTTACCCTTAACATAACCCTAACCCTAACCCTAACCGTAACCCCTAAGCCTAACCCTAACCCTAACGCTATCCCTTACCCTTATCCTCACCCTAACCCTAACACTAACCCTAACTCTAACCCTTACCCTAACCCTAAGGCTAAACCTAACCCTAATCTTTAACCTAACCCCTACCCTTACCCTTACCCTAACCCTAATCCTAACACTTACCCTAACCCTAAGCCTAACCCTAACCCTACCCCTAACCTTAACCCTTACCCTAACCCTAACACTTACCCTTACCTTAACCCTAGCCCTAAACCTAACCTGAACCCTAACCCTGTCCCTAACCCAAACACTTATCCTTACCCTAGCCCTAAGCCTAAACCTAACCCTATACCTAAACTGAAACCTAACCCTAAACCTAACCCTAAACCTACCCCTCACCCTAACCCTACCCCTCACCCTAACCCTAACCTTAACCCTAACCCTAACCGGAACCCTAACCCTAACCTTAACTCTAACCCTTATCCTTACCCTAAACCTGACACTAACCCTAAAACTAAACCTAACCCTTACCCTTACCCTAACCCTAAACCTAAACCTAACCCTAACTCTTACCCTAAACCTAACCCTAGCCCTAAACCTAACCCTAAACCTAACCCTAACCCTAACCCTAACGCTAAAACTAACCTTAACCCTAACCCTAACCCTAACCCTTACCCTTACCCTAACCCTTACCCTAACCCTAAACCTAACCCTAACCTCACCCTTATCCCTAACCCTAACCCTAAACCTAACCCTTACCCTTACCCTAACCCTAACACTAAACCTAACACTAACCCTAACCCTAACGCTAACTCTAACCCTAACCCTTACCCTTATCCTAAACCTAACCCTAACCCTAACACTTATCCTTACCCTAACCCTAACCCTAAACCTAACCCTAACCCTTACCCTTACACTCACCCTAACCCTAACCGTAACGTTAACCCTAACCCTAACTCTAAACCTAACCCTTACCCTTATCCTAAGCCTAATCCTAACCCTAACCCTAACCCTAACACTTACCCTTACCCTAACCCCTATCCTAACCCTAACTCTAACCCTAACCTTACCCTAAATCAACCCCTAACCCTAACCCTAAACCTTACCCTTACCCTAACCCTAAACCTAACCTCAACCCTAACCCTAACCCTAACTTTTACCCTTACCTTAACCCTAACCCTAAACCTAACCCTTACCCTTACCCTAACCCTAACCCTAACCCTAACAGTAACCCTAACGCTAACTGTAACCCTAACCGTAACCCTAACCCTAACCCTTACCCTAACCCTAAACCTAATCCTAACCCTAACAATAACCCTTATCCTATTCCTAACCCTAAACATAACCCTTAACCTTACCCTAACCGTAACCCTAACACTTACCATAATCCTAACCCTACCTCTAACCCTAACCATAACCCTAAACCTAACACGTACCCAAACCCTAATCCTAACCCTAACCCTAACCCTAACCCTTACCCTAACACTTATCCTAACTCTAACCCTAACCCTATCCCTAACCCTTAACCTAACCCTAACTCTAACAATAACCCTTACCCTAACCCTAACCCTAACCCTAACACTTAGGCTTACCCTAACCCTAACACTAACCCTAACTCTAACCCTAACACTAACCCTTACCCTACCCTAAACCTAACCCTAACCCTAACCCCTAAGCCTAACCCTAACCTTAACCCTAACCCTTACCCTTATCCTAACCCTAACCCTAACCCTAACACTTACCCTTACCTTAAACCCTGCCCTAACCCTAACGCTAACCCTAACCCCTACCCTAACCCTAACCCTAAACCTTATTTTACCCTTACCCTAACACTAAACCTAACCTTAACCCTAACCCTAACCCTAACCCTTACCCTACCCTAACCCTAACCCTAACCCTAGCCCTAACCCTAACCCTAACCCTAAAACTTATCCTTACACTACACCTAACCCTAACCCTCACCCTAAACCTAACCCTACCCCTAACCCTTACCCTTACCCTTACCTTAACCCTAACCCTAACCCTAACACTTACCCTTACCCTAACGCTTACCCTAACCCTATCCCTAACCCTTACCCTTACCTTAAACCTAACCCTAACCCTAACCCTTACCCTTACCCTAACACTAAAACTAACCCTAACCCTCACCCCAACTCTTACCCTTACCCTAAAGCTAACCCTAACCGTAACCCTAAACCTTACCCTTAACCTAAACCTAAGCCTAACCCTAACCCTAACCCTAAACCTAAACCTTAACCTTAGCCTAACCCTAACCCTAAACTTAACCTTAACCCTAACCCTAACCCTAACCCTTACCATTACCCAAACCCTAACACTAGCCCTAACCCTAAACCTTACCCTTACCCTAACCCTAACCCTAACCCTAACCCTAACCCTTACCCTAAACCTAACCCTAACCCTAAGCCTAACCCTTACCCTTACCTTAACCCTAAAACTAACCCTAACCCTTACCCTTACCCTAATGCTAAAACTAACCCTAATCCTCACCCTATCCCTTACCCTTACCCTAACCTTAACCCCAACCCTAAACCTAACCCTAACCATAACCCTAATTCTTACCCTTACCCTAACCCTAACCCTAACCCTAAACCTAACCCAAATCCTAAACCTAACCTTTACCCTAACCCTAACCCTAATCCTAACTCTAACCCTTACCTTACGCTAACCCTAACCCTAAACCTAAACCTAACCCTTAACATAAACCTAACCCTAAACCTAAACCTAACCCTAACCCTTACCCTTAACTTAACCCTAAACCTAACCCTAACACTTACCCTTACCCTAACGCTAACCATAATCGTAACCCTAAACTTTACCCTTAGCCTAACCCTAAGCCTAAGCCTAACCCTAACCCTAACCCTAAACCTAAACCTTAAACTTAGCCTAACCCTAACCCTAAACTGAACCTTAACCCTAACCCTAACCCTAACCCTTACCCTTACCGTAACCCTAAACCTAGCCCTAACCCTAAACCTTACCCTTACCCTAAACCTAACCCTAACCCTAAGCCTAACCGTTACCATTACCTTAACCCTAACCCCAACCCTAACACTTACCCTTACCCTAACGCTAACCCTAACACTAACCCTAACCTTTACCCTAAACCTAACCCTAACCATAACCCTAACCCTTACCCTAAAACTAACCCTAACCCTAACCCTTACCCTTATCCTAGCCCTAACCCTAACCCTAAACATTACCCTTACCCTAAACCTAACCCTAACCCTTACCCTAAACCTAACACTATCCCTAACCCTTACCCTTACCTTAACCCTAACATTAATCCTAACCCTTACGCTTACCCTAACGCTAACACTAACCCTAACCCTAACCCTTACCCTACCCTAAACCTAACCCTAACCTTAACCCCAACCCTAACCGTAACCCTAACCCTTACTCTTACCCTAAGCCTAACCCTAAACCTAACCCTAACCCTAACCCTAATCCTAGCCCTAAACCTAAATCTAACCCTAACCCTAACCCTTACCTTTACCCTTAACCTAATCCTAACCTTAACCCTAACCCTAACCCTAAACCTAACCCTAACCTTAACCCTAACCCTTATCCTTACCCTAACCATAACACTAACCCTAACCCTAAAGGTAAACCTAACCCTAAACCTAACCCTTACCCTTAAACTCACCCTAACCCTAACACTAACCGTAACCCCTAAGCCTAACCCTAAACATAACGCTAACTCTTACCCTTATCCTAACCCTAAACCTAACCCTAAACCTAACACTTACCCTTACCCTAACCCTAAACCTAAACTTAACCCTAACCTTAACCCTAACCCTTTCTCTTACCCTAAACCTAAACCGAAGCCTAACCCTAACCCTAACCCTAAACCTTACACTAATCCTAACCCTAACCCTACCCTTACCCTAAACCTAACACTAACCCTCACCCTTACCTTAACGCTAAATCTAAAGCTAACACTTACCCTTACCCTAACGCTAACCGTAACCCTAACCCTAACCCTAACCGTAACACATATCCTTACCCTACCTCTAACCCTAACAGTAACCCCAACCCTAACTGTAACCCTAACCCTAACCCTAAACCTTACCCTTACCCCTACCCAAACCCTAAACCTAATCCTAACCCTAACCTTAACCCTTATCCTACCCCTAACCCTAACCCTAACCCTAACCCTAACCTAACCCTAAAACTTACCCTTAACTTACCGTAACACTAAACCTAACCTTAACCCTAACCCTAACCCTAACCCTGACCCTTATCCAAACCCTGACCCTAACCCTAACCCTAAACCTTACCCATAACCTAAACCTAACCTTCACCCTTACCGTAAACCTAACCCTAAGCCTATCCCATACCCTTACCTTAACCCTAACCGTAACCCTAACCCTTACCCTTTCCCTAACCCTAACCCTAACCTTAACCCCAACCCTAAACCTAATCCTAACCGAAACCCTAACCCTTACCCTTACCCTAAACCAAACCCTTACACTTACCCTAACCCTAACCGTACCCTAACCCTAACCGTAATTCCTAAGCCTAAACTTTACCCTATCGCTAACACTTACCCTTATCCTAACCCTAACCCTAATCCTAACCCTAACCCTTTCCCTTACCCTAACCCTAAACCTAACCTTAACCATAACCCTAACCCTAAACCTTACCCTTACCTTAACCCTAACCTTAACCCTAACCCTAACCCTTACACTTACCCTAACCCTAACCCTAAACCATGCCCTAAAACTAAGCCTAACCCTAACCCTAAACCTTACCCTTACCTTAACCCTAACTCTAACCCTAACACTTACCCTTACCCTAACGCTAACCCTAACCCTAACCCTAACCCTAACCCTAACACATATCCTTACCCTAACCCTAACGCTAACCATAACCCTAACTCTAACCCTAACAATTATCCTTACACTAACCCTACCCTAACCCTAACCCTAACCCTTACCTTAAACATAACCCTAAACCTAACCCTAACCCTTACCCTTACCCTCCCCTAACCATTGCCTTAAGCCTAACCCGAACCCTAACGCTAACCCTAACCTTAACCCTAACCCTTATCCTTACCATAACTCTAACACTAACCCTAACCCTAACCCTAAAACTAAACCTAACACTAAACCTAACCCTTACCCTTACTCAAACCCTAACCCTAACCCTAACCCTAATCATAACACCTAAGCCTAAGCCTAAACCTAACCCTAACCCTTAACCTTACCCTAACCCTAAACCTAACATTAACACTAACGCTAACCCTAAAACTTACCCTTACACAAACCCTAACCCTAAACCTTACCCTTACCCTAAACCTAACCCTTACCCTAAACCTAACCCTAACCCTAACATATATCCTTACCCTAACCCTAACCCTAACCCTAACAGTAACCCTAACCCTAACCCTAATCCTCACCCTAACCCTAACCCTAACCCTAACCCAAACACTTATCCTAACCCTAACCCTAACCCTAACCCTTAACCTAACCTTAAACTAATCCTAACCACTAACCCTAACCTTTACAATAACCCTATCCCTAACCTTAACCCTTACCCTTACCCTAACCCTAACCCTAACTCTAACCCTAACCATAACCCTAACCCTAACATTTACCCTAACCCTAATCCTAACCCTTACTCTAACCCTAACCCTAATCTCAACCTTAACCCTGAACCTAACCCTAACCCTAACCCTTACCCTTACCCTAAACCTAACCCTAACCCTAACCCTAACCCTCACCCTAACCCTTACTCTAAGCCTAACCCTTACCCTAACACTAATCGAAACCCTAACCTCAAACTTAATCATAACCCTAAACCTAAACCTAAATGTTACCCTTACCCTAACCCTAAACCTTACCCTTACCCTAACCCTAACCCTAACCTTTACCCCAACCCTAACCCTAACCCTAACCCTTACCCTAACACTTATCCTAACCCTAACCCTAACCCTAACCCTAACACTTAGCCTAACCCTAACCCTAACTCTAACAATAACCCTTGCCCAAACCCTAACCCTAACACTTGCCATTACCCTAACCGTAACACTAACTCTAACCCTTACCCTAACCCTAACCCTAACCCTTACCCTAACACTAAACCTAACCCTAACCGCTAACCCTAACCCTAACACTAACCCTAACCCTAACCTAACCCTTACCCTTACTCTAACCCTAACCCTAACCCTAACCCTAATCGTAACCCCTAAGCCTAAGCCTAACCCTAACCCTAACCCTTAACCTTACCCTAACCCTAAACCTAACATTAACCCTAACGGTAACCCTAAAACTTACCCTTACCCAAACCCTAACCCTAAAACTTACCCTTACCCTAAACCTAACCCTTACCCTAACCCTAAACCTAACCATAACATATATCCTTACCCTAACCCTAACCCTAACTCTAACAGTAACCCTAACCCTAACCCTAATCCTCACCCTAACCCTAACCCTTACCCTTACCCTAACCCTAACCCTAACCCAAACCCTTAACCTAACCCTAACACTAATCCTAACCACTAACCCTAACCCTTACCCCAACCTTATCCCTAACCTTAATCCTTACCCTTACCCTAACCCTAACCCTAACTCTAACCGTAACCATAACCCTAACCCTAACATTTACCCTAACCCTAATCCTAACCCTTACTCTAACCCTAACCCTAATCTCAACCTTAACCCTAAACCTAACCCTAACCCTTACCCTTACCTTAAACCTAACCCTAACCCTAACCCTCACCCTAACCCTTACTCTAACCCTAACCCTTACCCTATCACTAATCGAAACCCTAATCTCAAACTTAACCATAACCCTAAACCTAAACCTAACCATTACCCTCACCCTAACCCTAACCCTAACCCTAACCCTAAACCTAACAAAAAAACCTAACCCTAACACTTACCCTTACCCTAACTCTAACCCCATAGCTAACCCTAACCCTAACCCTAAAACCTAACCCTAAAACTAACCCTAACTCTAACCCTTACCCTTACCCTAAAACTAACCCTTACTTTTACCCCAACCCTAAATCTAACCCTAACCCTAACCCTTACCCTAACACTTATCCTAAACCTAACCCTAACCCTAACCCTAACACTTACCCTAACCCTAACCCTAACTCTAACAATAACCCTTACCCTAACCCTAACCCTAACACTTGCCATTACCCTAACCATAACACTAACTCTAACCCTTACCCTAACCCTAACCCTAACCCTTAACTAAAACTAAACCTAACCCTAACCGCTAACCCTAACCCTTAACCTAACACTAACCCAAACCCTGACCCTAAACCTTACCCTTACCCTAACCCTAACCCTTACACTTACCCTAAACCTAACCCTAAACCTAACACTAACCCTAACTCTAACCCTAACCCTAACCTTTACCCTAACCTAAACCTAACCCTAACCCTAACCCTAACTCCTAAGCCTAACCCTAACCCTAACCCTAACCCTTACCCTTATCCTAACCCTAACCCTAACTCTAACCCTAAAACTTACCCTTACCCTAAACCCTGCCCTAACCCTAACGCTAACCCTAACACTTACCCTAACCCTAACCCTAAACATTACCCTTACCCGTACGCTAACACTAAACCTAACCTTATCCTAAACCTAACCTTAACCCTAAACCTAAACTTTACCCTAACCCTAACCCTAATCCTAACTCTGACCCTTACCTTACCCTAACCCTAACCCTAACCCTAAACCTAACCCTAAACCTAACCTTACCCCTAACCCTTACCCTTACCCTTACTCTAACCCTAGCCTAACCCTAACCCTAACCCTACCCCTAAACCTAAACCTTACCCTTAGCCTAACCCTAACCCTAAACTTAACCTTAACCCTAACCCTTACCTAACCCTAACCCTTACCCTAACCCTAACCCTAACCCTAAACCTTACCCTTACCCTAACACTAACTCTAACTCTAAACCTTACCCTAAACCTAACCCTAACCGTAACCCTAAACCTTACCCTTACCCTAACACTAATCCTAACCCTAACGCTAACCCTAACCCTAAACCTAAACCTTACCCTTAGCCTAACCCTAACCCTAAACTTAACCTTAACCCTAACCCTAACCCTAAGCCTAACCCTTCCCTTACCCTAACCCTAACCCTAACATTAACCGTTACCCTAAACCTAACCCTAACCCTTACCCTTAACTTAACCCTAACCTTAACCCTAACATTTACCCTTACCCTAATGCTAACCCTAACCCTAACCCTAACCCTTACCCTAAACCTAACCCTAACCCTAAGCCTAACCCTTACACTTATCCTAACCCTAACCCTAACCCTAAACCTTACCCGTACCCTAAACCTAAACCTAACCCTTACCCTAAACCTAAAGCTATCCCTAACCCTTACCCTTACCTTAACCCTAACCCTAACCCTTACGCTTACCCTAATGCTAACACTAACCCTAAACCTAACCTTAACCCCAACCCTAAACCTAAACTTAACCGTAACCCTAACCCTTACCCTTACCCTAACCCTAACCCTAAATCTAACAGTAACCCTAACCCTAACCCTTATCCTTACCCTAACCCTAACCCTAATCCTAACCCTAACCCTAAATCTAACCCTATCCCTTACCTTTACCCTCACCGTAACCCTAACCTTAACCCTAAACCTAACCCTAAATCTAACCCTAAACTTAACCCTAACCCTTATCCTTACCCTAACCCTAACACTAACACTAACCCTAAAGGTAACCCTAACCCTAAACCTAACCCTTACCCTTACCCTAACCCTAACCCTACTACTAACCGTAACCCCTAAGCCTAAACCTAACCCTAACGTTATCCCTTACCCTTCTCCTAACCGAAAACCTAACCCTAAACCTAACACTTACCCTTACCCTAACACTAAAACTAACCTTAACCCTAACCTTAACCCTAAAAATTAAACTTATCCTAACCCTCACCCTACCCTTACCCTAAACCTAACCCTAACCCTAACCCTAACCCCAACCCTTACCCTTACCTTAATGCTAACTCTAACCCTAACACTTACACTTACCCTAACGCTAACCGTAACCGTAACCCTAACCCTAACCCTAACACATATCCTTAACCTAACCCTAACCCTAACAGTAACCCTAACCATAACTGTAACCCTAATTCTAACCCTAACCCTTACCCTTACCCGAACACTAACCCTAACCTTTACCCCAACCCTAAACCTAACCCTAACCCTAACCCTTACCCTAACACTTATCCTAACCCTAACCCTAACACTTACCCTAACCCTAACCCTAAATCTAACAATAACCCTTACCCTAACCCTAACCCTAACACTTGCCATTACCCTTATCCTAACACTAACTCTAAACCTTACCCTAACCCTAACCCTAACCCTTACCCTAACACTAAACCTAACCCTAACCGCTAACCCTAACCCTAACCCTAACACGAACTCTAACCCTAACCCTAAAACTAAACCTAACCCTAAACCTAACCCTTAACCTTACTCTAACCCTAACCCTAACCCTAACCTTAATTGTAACCCCTAAGCCTAAGCCTAACCCTAGCCCTAACCCTTAACCTTAGACTAACCCTAAACCTAACATTAACCCTAACGCTAACGCTAAAACTTACCCTTACCCAAACCCTAACCCTAAAACTTACCCTTACCCTAAACCTAAACCTTACCCTAACCGTAACCCTAACCCTAACATATATCCTTATCCTAACCCTAACCCTAACCCTAAGAGTAACCCTAACCCTAACCCTAATCCTCACCCTAACCCTAACCCTTACCCTTACCCTAACCCTAATCCTAACCCTAACCCAAACACTTATCCTAACCCTAACCCTAACCCTAACCCTTGACCTAACCCTAACACTAATCCTAACCACTAACCCTAACCCTTACCCTAACCCTATCCCTAACCTTAACCCTTACCCTTACCCTAACCCTAACCCTAACTCTAACCCTAACCATAACCCTAATCCTAACATTAACCCTAACCCTAATCCTGACCCTTACTCTAACCCTAACCCTAATCTCAACCTTAACCCTAAACCTAACCCTAACCCTTACCCTAAACCTAACCCTAACCCTCACCCTAACCCTTACTCTAACCCTAACACTTACCCTAACACTAATCGAAACCCTAACCTCAAAATTAACCATAACCCTAAACCTAAACCTAACCATTACCCTTACCCTAACCCTAACCAAAACCCTAACCCTAAACCTAACCCTAACCCTAACCCTAACCCTTACCTTTACCCTAACTCTAACCCCAAAGCTAACCCTAACCCTAACCCTAAAACATAACCCTAAAACTAACCCTAACCCTAACCCTTACCCTTACCCTAACCCTAAACCTAACTTTTACCCCAACCCTAAACCTAACCCTAACCCTAACCCTAACCCTAACACTTATTCTAACACTAACCCTAACCCTAACCCTAACACTTACCCTAACCCTAACCCTAACTCTGACAATAACCCTTACCCTCACCCTAACCCTAACACTTGCCATTAACCTAACCCTAACGCTAACTCTAACTCTTACCCTAACCCTAACCCTAACCCTTAACTAAAACTAAACCTAACCCTAACTGCTAATCCTAATCCTTAAGCTAACACTAACCCTAACCCTGACCCTAAACCTTACCCTTACCCTAACCCTAACCCCTACACTTACCCTAATCCTAACCCTAAACCTAACACTAACCCTAACTCTAACCCTAACCCTAACCCTTACCCTACCCTAAACCTAACCCTAACCCTAACCCTAACTCCTAAGCCTAACCCTAACCCTAACCCTAACCGTTACTCTTATCCTAACCCTAACCCTAACCCTAAACCTAAAACTTACAGTTACCCTAAACCCTGCCCTAACCCTAACGCTAACCCTAACCCTTACCCTAACCCTAACCCTAAACCTTACCCTTACCTGTACGCTAACACTAAATCTAACCTTATCCTAAACCTAACCCTAACTCTAAACCTAAATTTTACCCTAACCCTTACCCTAATCCTAACTCTAACCCTTACCTTACCCTAACTCTAACCCTAACCCTAAAAATAACCCTAAACCTAACCTTACCCCTAATCCTTACCCTTACCCTTACCTTAACCCTAAGCCTAACCCTAACCCTAACCCTAACCCTAACCCTAAACCTAAACCTTACACTTAGCCTAACCCTAAACTTAACCTTAACCCTAACCCTTACCCTAACCCTTACCCTTACCCTAACCCTAACCCTAACCCTAAACCTTACCCTTACCCTAACCCTAAACCTAACTCTAACCCTTACCCTAAACCTAACCCTAACCCTAACCCTTACCCTTACCTTAACCCTAACCCTAACACTTACCCTTACCCTAACCCTAACCCTAAACCTCACACTTACCCTAACCCTAACCCTAACTCTAACCCTTACCCTAAACTTAACCCTAACCCTAACCCTTACCCTTACCTTAACCGTAACCCTAACCCTAACACTTACCCTTACCCGAATGCTATCCCTAACCGTAACCCTAAACCTTACCCTTACCCTAACCCTAAGCCTAACCCTAACCCTAACCCTAAACCTAAACCTTACCCTTAGCCTAACCCTAACCCTAAACTTAACCTAAACCATAACCCTAACTCTAACCCTTCCCTTACCCTAACCCTAACCCTAACCCTAACCCTAATCCTTACCCTTACCCTAACCATAACTCTAACATTAACCCTTACCCTAAACCTATCCCTAACCCTAACCCTTACCCTTACCTTAACCCTAACCCTAACCCTAACACTTACCCTTACCCTAATGCTAACCCTAACCCTAACCCTAACCCTTACCCTAAACCTAACCCTAAACCTAAGCCTAACCCTTACACTTATCCTAACCCTAACCCTAAACCTTACCCTTACCCTAAACCTAAACCTAACCCTTACCCTAAACCTAACCCTATCCCTAACCCTTACCCTTACCTTAACCCTAACCCTAACCCAAACCCTTATGCTTACCCTAATGCTAACACTAACCCTAACCCTAACCCTAACCCTAACCTTAACCCCAACCCTAAACCTAAACTTAACCGTAACCCTAACCCTTACCCTTACCCTAACCCTAACCCTAAACATAACCGTAACCCTAACCCTAACCCTTATCCTTACCCTAACCCTAACCCTAATCCTAACCCTAACCCTAAATCTAGCCCTATCCCTTACCTTTACCCTCACTGTAACCCTAACCTTAACCCTAACCCTAAACCTAAACCTAACCCTAACCTTAACCCTAACCCTTATCCTTACTCTAACCCTAACACTAACACTAACAATAAAGGTAACCCTAACCCTAAACCTAAACCTTACCCTTACCCTAACCCTAACCCTAACACTAACCGTAACCCCTAAGCCTAAGCCTAACCATAACGCTATCCCTTACCCTTATCCTAACCGTAACCCTAGCCCTAACCCTAAACCTAACACTTACCCTTACCCTAACCCTAAACCTAACATTAACCCTAACCTTAACCCTAACTCTTACTCTTACCCTAAGCCTAACCCTAAGCCTAACCCTAATCCTAACCCTAAAAATTGCACTTATCCTAACCCTCACCCTACCCTTACCCTAAATCTAACCCTAACCCTAACCCTAACCCCAACCCTTACCCTTACCTTAACGCTAACTCTAACCCTAACTCTTACACTTACCCTAACGCTAACCGTAACCCTAACCCTAACCCTAACCCTAACACATATCCTTACCCTAACCCTAACCCTAACAGTAACCCTAACCCTAACTGTAACCCTAATCCTAAACCTAACCCTTACCCTTACCCTTACCCTAACCCTAAACCTAATCCTAACCCTAACCCTAACCCTTATCCTACCCCTAACTCTAATCCTAACACTTAACCTAACCATAACCCTAACCCTAACACTCTCCCTAACCCTAAACCTAACACTTACTCTAACCCTAAACTCAAACTTAACCCTAACCCTTACCCTAACCCTTATCCTTACCGTAAAACTAACCGTTACCCTAACCCTAACCCTAACCCTAACATATATCCTTACCCTAACCCTAACCCTAACCCTAACCCTAAGAGTAACCCTAACCCTAACTCTAATCCTCACCCTAACCCTAACCCTTACCCTTAAGCTAACCCTAACCCTAACCCTAACACAAACCCTTATCCTAACCCTAACCCTAACCCTAACCCTTATCCTTACCGTAAACCTAAACCTAACCCTAATCCTAACCCTAACCCTTACCCTTACCCTATCCCTAACACTAACCCTAACCCTTACCCTAACCCTAACCCTAATACTTACCCTTACCCTAACCCTTACCCTAACCGTAACCCTAACCCTTACCCTAACACTAAACCTAACCCTAACCCCTACCCCTAACCCTTAACCTAACACTAACCCTAACCCTGACCCAAAACCTTACTCTTACCGTAACCCTAACCCTAACCCTAAACCTAACACTAACCATAACACTAACCCTAACTCTAACCCTAACCCTAACCCTTACCCTACCCTACACCTAACCCTAACCCTGACCCCTAAGCCTAACCCTAACCCTAACCCTTACTCTTATCCTAACCCTAACCCTAACCCTATCGCTTAACCTTACCCTAAACCCTGCCCTAATCCTAACGCTAACCCTAACCCTTAACCTAACCCTCACCCTAAACCTTACCCTTACCCTTACCCTAACACTAAACCTAACCTTAACCCTTACCCTAACCATAACCCTTACCCTACCCTAACCCTAACCCTAACCCTAAACATTACCCTTACCCTAAACCTAACCCTAACCCTTACCCTAACCGTAACCCTAACCCTTACCCTAACACTAAACCTAACCCTAACCCCTACCCCTAACCCTTAACCTAACACTAACCCTAACCCTGACCCAAAACCTTACTCTTACCGTAACCCTAACCCTAACCCTAAACCTAACACTAACCATAACACTAACCCTAACTCTAACCCTAACCCTAACCCTTACCCTACCCTACACCTAACCCTAACCCTGACCCCTAAGCCTAACCCTAACCCTAACCCTTACTCTTATCCTAACCCTAACCCTAACCCTATCGCTTAACCTTACCCTAAACCCTGCCCTAATCCTAACGCTAACCCTAACCCTTAACCTAACCCTCACCCTAAACCTTACCCTTACCCTTACCCTAACGCTAAAACTAACCCTAACCCTCACCCTAACCCTTACCCTTACCCTAACCTTAACCCCAACCCTAAACCTAACTCTAACCGTGACCCAAACCCTTACCCTTACCCTAAACCTAACCCTAAACCTAACCTTAACCCTAAACCTAACCTTTACCCTAACCCTAACCCTAATCCTAACTCTAACCCTTACATTACCCTAACCCTAACCCTAAACCTAAACCTAACCCTAACCCTAAACTTACCCTTACCCTTAACCTAACCCTAACCCTAAGCCTAACCCTAACCCTAACCCTAACCCTAAGCCTAAACCTTAACCTTAGCCTAACCCTAACCCTAAACTTAACCTTAACCCTAACCCTAACCCTTACCTTTACCCTTACCCTAACCCTAACCCTAACCCTAAGCCTAAACCTTAACCTTAGCCTAACCCTAACCCTAAACTTAACCTTAACCCTAACCCTAAACCTTACCTTTACCGTTACCCTAACCCTAACCCTAACCCTAAAACTTACTTTAACCTAACCCTAAACCTAACCCTAACCCTTACCCTAAACCTAACCCTAACCCTAACCCTAACCCTTTCCCCTACCTTAACCCTAACCCTAACCCTAACACTTACCCTTACCCTAAGGCTAACCCCAACCCTAACCCTAACCCTAACCCTTACCCTAAACCTAACCTTAACCCTAACCCTAACCCTTACCCTTATCCTAACCCTAATCCTAACCCTAAACCTTAACTTTACCCTAAACCTAACCTGAACCCTTACCCTAAACCTAACCCTATCCCTAACCCTTACCCTTATCTTAACCCTAACCCTAACCCTAACCCTTACGCTTACCCTAACGCTAACACTAACCCTAACCCTAACCCTAACCCTTACCCTTACCCTAACCCTAAACGTAACCCCAAACCTAAACCTAAACTTAACCGTAACCCTAACCCTTACCCTTACCCTAACCCTAAACCTAACCGTAACCCTAAACCTAACCCTTATCCTTACCCTAAACCTAACCCTAATCCTAACCTTAACCCTAAATCTAACCCTAACCCTTACCTTTACCCTCACCGTAACACTAACCTTAACCCTAACCCTAACCCTAAACCTAACCCTAACCTTAACCCTAACCCTTATCCTTACCCTAACCCTAACACTAACACTAACCCTAAAGGTAACCCTAACCCTAAACCTAACCCTTACCCTTACCCAAACCCTAACTCTAACGCTAACCGTAACCCCTAAGCCTAACCCTAACCCTAACCCTAAACCTAACACTTACCCTAACCCTAACCCTAACCCTTACCCTTATCCTAACCCTAACCCTAACCATAAACCTAACACTTACCCTTACCCTAACCCTAAACCTAACCTTAACCCTAACCTTAACCCTAACCCTTACTCTTACCCTAACACTAACACTAAGCCTAACCCTAACCGTAACCCTAAACCTTACAGTTATCCTAGCCATCACCCTACCCTTACCCTAAACCTAACCCTAACCCTAACCCTAACCCCAACACTTACCCTTACCTTAACGCTAACTCTAACCCTAACACTTACACTTACCCTAATGCTAACCATATCTGTAACCCTAACCCTAACCTTCACACATATCCTTACCCTAACCCTAACCCTAACAGTAACCCTAACCCTAACTGTAACCCTAACCCTAACCCTTACCCTTACCCTTACCCTAACCCTAAACCTAATTCTAACCCTTATCCTACCCCTAACTCTAATCCTAACACTTAACCTAACCATAACCCTAACCCTAACACTTACCCTAACCCTAATCCTAACCCTTAATCTAACCCTAACCTCAGCCTAAACCCTAACCCTAACCTAACCCTTATCCTTACCGTAAACCTAACCCTAAGCCTAACCCTAACCTTAACCCTTACCCTTACCCTAACCCTAACACTAACCCTAACCCTTACCCTAACACTAACCCTAACACTTACCCTTACCCTAACCCTAACACTAACCCTAACCCTTACCCTAACCCTAAAACTTACCCTAACACTAAACCTAACCCTAACCCCTAACCCTAACCCTTAACCTAACCCTAACCCTAACCCTGAGAGTAAACCTTACTCTTAGCCTAACCCTAACCCTTACCCTTACCCTAATCCTAACCCTAAAACTAACACTAACCCTAACTGTAACCCTAACACCAACCCTTACCCTACAATAAACCTAACCCTAACCCTAACCCCTAAGCCTAAACCAAACCCTAACAGTAACCCTTACCCTTATCCTAACCCAACCCTAACCCTAACCCTATCACTTACCCTTACCCTAACGCTAAAACTAATCCTAACCCTCACCCTAACCCTTACCCTTACCCTAACCTTAACCCCAACCCTAACCTAACCCTAACGGTAACCCTAACCCTTACACTAACCCTAACCCTAAACCTAACCCTAACCCTATACCTAACCTTTACCCTAACCCTAACCCTAATCCTAACTCTAACCCTTACCTTAACCTATCCCTAACCCTAAACCTAACCCTAACCCTAACCTTACCCTTAACCTTACCCTAACCCTAAGCCTAACTCTAACCCTTACCCTAACCCTAAACCTTAACCTTAGCCTAACCCTAACCCTAAACTTAACCTTAAACCTAACCCTAACCCTAACCCTTACCCTTACCCTAACACTAACCCTAACCCTAAATCTTACCCTTTCCCTACCCTAACCCTCACCCTAACCCTTACCCTAAACCTAAACCTAACCCTAACCATAACCCTTACCCATACCTTAACCCTAACCCTAACCCTAACACTTACCCTTACCCTAACGCTAACCCTAACCCTAACCCTAAACCTAACCTTTAAACTAAACCTAACCCTAACCCTAACCCTAACCCTTACCCTTATTCTAAACCTAACCCTAACCCTAAACCTTACCCTTACCCTAAACCTAACCCTAACCCTTACCCTAAATCTAACCCTATCCCTAAGCCTTACCCTTACCTTAACCGGAACCCTAACCCTAACCCTAACCCTTACCCTAACCCTAACCCTATTCTTAACCCCAGCCCTAAACCTAACCCTAACCTAACCCTAAACCTAACCCTTACCCTTACCCTAACCCTAACCCTAAACCTAACCCAAACCCTAACCCTTATCCTTACCCTAACCCTAACCCTAATCCTAACTCTAACCCTTACCTTACCCTATCCCTAACCCTAAACCTAACCCTAACCCTAACCTTACCCTTAACCTTACCCTAACCCTAAGCCTAACTCTAACCCTTACCCTAACCCTAAACCTTAACCTTAGCCTAACCCTAACCATAATCCTAACCCTAACCCTAAATCTAACCTAAACTTAACCTTAAACCTAACCCTAAGCCTTACCCTTACCTTAACCGGAACCCTAACCCTAACCCTAACCCTTACCCTAACCCTAACCCTATTCTTAACCCCAGCCCTAAACCTAACCCTAACAGTAACCCTAACCCTTACCCTTACCCTAACCCTAACCCTAAACCTAACCCAAACCCTAACCCTTATCCTTACCCTAACCCTAACCATAATCCTAACCCTAACCCTAAATCTAACCCTAACGCTTACATTACCCTCACCCTAACCCTAACCTTAACCCTAACCCTAACCCTAAACCTAACCCTAACCTTAACCCTAAACCTGATCCTTACCCTAACCCTAACACTCACCCTAACCCTAAAGGTAACCCTAACCCTAAGCCTAACCCTTACCCTTAACCTAACCCTAACCCTAACACTAATCGTAACCCCTAAACCTAACCCTAACCATAACGCTAACCCTTACCCTTATCCTAACCCTAACCCTAACCCTAAACCTAACATTACCCTTACCCTAACCCTAAACCTAAACTTAACCCTAACCTTAACCCTAACCCTTACTCTTACCTTAACCCTAACCCTAAGCCTAGCCCTAACCCTAACCCTAAACATTACACTTATCCTAACCCTAACCCTACCCTTACCCTAAACCTATCCCTAACCCTAACCCCAACCCTTACACTTACCTTAACGCTAACTCTGACCTAACACTTACCCTTACCATAACCCTAACCCTAACCCTTACCCTTACCCCTATCGTAACCCTAAACCTAATCCTAACCCTAACGCTAACCCTTATCCTACCCCTAACTCTAATCCTAACACTTAACCTAACCATAACCCTAACCCTAACACTTACCCTAACCCTAATCCTAACCCTTACGCTAACCCTAACCACAACCTTAACCCTAACTCTAACCCTAAACCTTATCTTTACCGTAAACCTAACCCTAACCCTAACCCTCACCCTAAACCTTACCCTAACCCTAACACTTACCCTAACCCTAACCCTAACCCTAAACTCAACCTTAACCTTAACCCTAACCCTAAAACTAATCCTTACCCTTACCCTAAACCTAACCCTAACCCTAACCCTTACCCTTACCCTAACCCTAACCCTAAACCTAACCCTAACCCTAACCCTAACCCCTAACCCTAAAACTAACCCTAACCCTAACCCTAACCCCTCAGCCTAACCCTAACCCTAAAACTAACCCTTTCCCTTATCCTAACCCTAACCCTAACCCTACACTTACCCTTACCTTAAACCCTGCCCTAACCCTAACGCTAACCCTTACCCTTACCCTAACCCTAACCCTTACCCTAACACTAAATCTAACCTTAACCCTAACCCTAAACCTAACCCTTACCCTTATCCTAAACCTAACCCTAACCCTAACCCTAACCCTTACCCTTACCCTAACCCTAAACTTAACCCCAAACCTAAACCTAAACTTAACCGTAACCCTAAACCTTACCCTTACCCTAACCCTAACCCTCAACCTAACCGTAACCCTAAACCTAACCCTTATCCTTACCCTAACCCTAACCCTAATCCTAACCCTAACCCTAAATCTAACCCTAACACTTACCTTTACCCTCACCGTAACCCTAACCTTAACCCTAACCCTAACCCTAAACCTAACCCTAACCTTAACCCTAACCCTTATCCTTACCCTAACCCTAACACTAACACTAACCCTAAAGGTAACCCTAACCCTAAACCTAACCCTTGCCCTTACCCTAACCCTAACCCTAACACTAACCGTAACCCCTAAGCCTAACCCTAACCCTAACCCTAAACCTAACACTTACCCTAACCCTAACCCTAACCCTAAACCTTACCCTTATCCTAACCCTAACCCTAACCCTAAACCTAACACTTACCCTTACCCTAACCCTAAACCTAACCTTAACCCCAACCTTAACCCTAACCCTTACTCTTACCCTAACCCTAACACTAAGCCTTACCGTAACCGTAACCCTAAACCTTACAGTTATCCTAACCCTCACCCTACTCTTACCCTAAACCTAACCCTAACCCTAACCCTAACCCCAACACTTACTCTTACCTTAACGCTAACTCTAACCCTAACACTTACACTTACCCTAATACTAACCGTATCTGTAACCCTAACCCTAACCTTAACACATATCCTTACCCTAACCCTAACCCTAACAGTAACCCTAACCCTAACTGTAACCCTAACCCTAACCCTAACCCTTACCCTTACACTTACCCTAACCCTAAACCTAATTCTAACCCTTATCCTAACCCTAACTCTAATCCTAACACTTACCCTCACCATAACCCAACCCTAACACTTACCCTAACCCTAATCCTAACCCTTAATCTAACCCTAACCTCAACCTAAACCCTAACCCTAACCTAACCCTTATCCTTACCGTAAACCTAACCCTAACCCTAACCCTAAACTTAACCCTTACCCTTACCCTAACCCTAACACTAACCCTAACCCTTACCCTAACCCTAACCCTAACCCTAACACTTACCCTTACCCTAACCCTAACACTAACCCTAACCCTTACCCTAACCTAAAACTTACCCTAACACTAAACCTAACCCTAACCCCTAACCCTAACCCTTAATCTAACCCTAACCCTAACCCTGACAGTAAACCTTACTCTTACCCTAACCCTTACACTTACCCTTACCCTAATCCTAACCCTAAAACTAACACTAACCCTAACTGTAACCCTAACACCAACCCTTACCCTACAATAAACCTAACCCTAACCCTAACCCCTAAGCCTAAACCTAACCCTAACAGAAACCCTTACCCTTATCCTAATCCAACCCTAACCGTAACCCTATCACTTACCCTTACCCTAAACCCTGCCCTAACCCTAACGGTAACCCTCACCCTTTCCCTAACCCTCACCCTAAACCTTACCCTTACCCTTACCCTAACACTAAACCTAACCTTAACCCTAACCCTAACCCTAACCCTTACCCTACCCTAAACCTAACCCTAACCCTAACCCTAAATATTACACTTAACCTAAACCTAATCTTAACCAGTACCCTAACCCTAACGCTAACCCTAACCCTTACCCTTACCTTAACCCTAACCCTTACCCTAACGCTAAATCTAATCCTAACCCTCACCCTAACCCTTACCCTTACCCTAACCTTAACCCCAACCCTAAACCTAACCCTAACCGTAACCCTAACCCTTACAGTAACCCTAACCCTAAACCTAACCCTAACCCTAAACCTAACCTTTACCCTAACCCTAACCCTAATCCTAACTCTAACCCTTACCATAACCTAACCCTAACCCTAAACCTAACCCTAACCCTAACCTTACCCTTAACCTTACCCTAACCCTAAGCCTAACCCTAACCCTAACCCTAAACCTAAACCTTAACCTTAGCCTAACCCTAACCCTAAACTTAACCTTAACCCTAACCCTAACCCTAACCCTTACCCTTACCCTAACCCTAACCCTAACCCTAAAACTTACCTTTACCCTAACCCTAAACCTAACCCTAACCCTTACCCTAAACCTAACCCTAACCCTAACCCTAACCCTTACCCCTAACTTAACCCTAACCCTAACCCTAACACTTACCCTTACCCTAACGCTAACCCCAACCCTAACCCTAACCCTAACCCTTACCCTAAACCTAACCCTAACCCTAACCCTAACCCTTACCCTTATCCTTACCCTAACCCTAACCCTAACCCTAAACCTTACCCTTACCCTAAACCTAACCTGAACCCTTACCCTAAACCTAACCCTATCCCTAACCCTTACCCTTATCTTAACCCTAACCCTAACCCTAACCCTTACGCTTACCCTAACGCTAACACTAACCCTAACCCAAACCCTAACCCTTACCCTTACCCTAACCCTAAACTTAACCCCAACCCTAAACCTAAACTTAACCGTAACCCTAACCCTTACCCTTACCCTAACCCTAACCCTAAACCTAACCCTAACCCTAAACCTAACCCTTATCCTTACCCTAACCCTAACCCTAATCCTAACCCTAACCCTAAATCTAATCCTAACCCTTACCTTTACCCTCACCGTAACACTAACCTTAACCCTAACCCTAAACCTAAACCTAACCCTAACCTTAACCCTAACCCTTATCCTTACCCTAACCCTAACACTAACACTAACCCTAAAGGTAATCCTAACCCTAAACCTAACCCTTACCCTTACCCTAACCCTAACCCTAATACTAACCGTAACCCCTAAGCCTAACCCTAACCCTAACCCTAAACCTAACACTTACCCTAACCCTAACCCTAACCCTAACCCTAACCCTTATCCTTATCCTAACCCTAACCCTAACCCTAAACCTAACACTTACCCTTACCCTAACCCTAAACCTAACCTTAACCCTAAACTTAACCCTAACCCTTACTCTTACCCTAACCCTAACACTAAGCCTAACCCTAACCATAACCCTAAACCTTACAGTTATCCTAACCCTCACCCTAACCTTACCCTAAACCTAACCCTAACCCTAATCCTAACCCCAACCCTTACTCTTACCTTAACGCTAACTCTAACCCTAACACTTACACTTACCCTAATGCTAACCGTATCTGTAACCCTAACCCTAACCTTAACACATATCCTTACCCTAACCCTAACCCTAACAGTAACCCTAACCCTAACTGTAACCCTAACCCTAACCCTAACCCTTACCCTTACCATTACCCTCACCCTAAACCTAATCCTAACCCTTATCCTACCCCTAACTCTAATCCTAACACTTAACCTAACCATAACCCTAACCCTAACACTTACCCTAACCCTAATCCTAACCCTTAATCTAACCCTAACCTCAACCTAAACCCTAACCCTAACCTAACCCTTATCCTTACCGTAAACCTAACCCTAACCCTAACCCTAACCTTAACACTTACCCTTACCCTAACCCTAACCCTAACCCTAACCCTTACCCAAACCCTAACCCTAACCCTTACCCTAACCCTAAAACTTACCCTAACACTAAACCTAAACCTAACCCCTAACCCTAACCCTTAACCTAACCCTAACCCTAACCCTGACAGTAAACCTTACTCTTACCCTAACCCTAACCCTTACCCTTACCCTAATCCTAACCCTAAAACTAACACTAACCCTAACTGTAACCCTAACACTAACCCTTACCCTACCATAAACCTAACCCTAACCCTAACCCCTAAGCCTAAACCTAACCCTAACAGTAACCCTTACCCTTATCCTAACCCAAACCTAACCCTAACCCTATCACTTACCCTTTCCCTAAACCATGCCCTAACCCTAACGCTAACCCTCACCCTTAACCTAACCCTCACCCTAAACCTTACCCTTACCCTTACCCTAACACTAAACCTAACCTTAACCCTAACCCTAACCCTAACCCTTACCCTAACCCTAACCCTAACCCTAACCCTAACCCTAACACTTACCCTTACCCTAACGCTAACCCTAACCCTAACCCTAACCCTAACCCTTACCCTAAACTAACCCTAACCCTAACCCTTACCCTTATTCTAACACTAACCCTAACCCTAAACCTTACCCTTACCCTAAACCTAACCCTAACACTTACCCTAAACCTAACCCTATCCCTAAACCTTACCCTTACCTTAACCCTAACGCTAACCCTAACCCTAACCCTTACCCTAACCCTAACCATAGACTTAACCCCAACCCTAAACCTAACCCTAACCGTAACCCTAACCCTTACCCTTATCCTAACCCTAACCCTAAACCTAACCCTAACCCTAACCCTTATCCTTACCCTAACCCTAACCATAATCCTAACCCTAACCCAAAATCTAACCCTAACGCTTACATTACCCTCACCCTAACCCTAACCTTAACCCTAACCCTAACCCTAAACCTAACCCTAACCTTAACCCTAAACCTTATCCTTACCCTAACCCTAACACTAACCCTAATCCTAAAGGTAACCCTAACCCTAAGCCTAACCCTTACCCTTACCCTAACCCTAACCCTAACACTAACCGTAACCCCTAAGCCTAACCCTAACCATAACGCTAACCCTTACCCTTATCCTAACCCTAACCCTAACCCTTACTCTTACCCTAACCTTAACCCTAAGCCTAGCCCTAACCCTTACCCTAACCCTAAAACTTACCCTAACACTAAACCTAACCCTAACCCCTAACCCTAACCCTTAACCTAACCCTAACCCTAACCCTAACCCTGACAGTAAACCTTACTCTCACCCTAACCCTAACCCTTACCCTTACCCTAATCCTAACCCTAAAACTAACACTAACCCTAACTGTAACCCTAACACTAACCCTTACGCTACCATAAACCTAACCCTAACCCTAACCCCTAAGCCTAAACCTAACCCTAACAGTAACCCTTACCTTTATCCTAACCCAACACTAACCCTAACCCTATCACTTACCCTTACCCTAAACCCTGCCCTAACCCTAACACTAACCCTCACCCTTACCCTAACCCTCACCCTAAACCTTACCCTTACCCTTACCCTAACACTAAACCTAACCTTAACCCTAACCCTAACCCTAACCCTAACCCTTACCCTACCTAACCCTAACCCTAACCCTAACCCTAAATATTACACTTAAACTAAACCTAATCTTAACTCTTACCCTAACCCTAACGCTAACCCTAACCCTTACCCTTACCTTAACCCTAACCCTAACCCTAACCCTTACCCTTACCCTAACGCTAAAACTAATCCTAACCCTCACCCTAACCCTTACCCTTACCCTAACCTTAACCCCAACCCTAACCTAACCCTAACGGTAACCCTAACCCTTACACTAACCCTAACCCTAAACCTAACCCTAACCCTATACCTAACCTTTACCCTATCCCTAACCCTAATCCTAACTCTAACCCTTACCTTACCCTATCCCTAACCCTAAACCTAACCCTAACCCTAACCTTACCCTTAACCTTACCCTAACCCTAAGCCTAACTCTAACCCTTACCCTAACCCTAAACCTTAACCTTAGCCTAACCCTAACCCTAAACTTAACCTTAAACCTAACCCTAACCCTAACCCTTACCCTTACCCTAACACTAACCCTAACCCTAAATCTTACCCTTTCCCTACCCTAACGTTCACCCTAACCCTTACCCTAAACCTAAACCTAACCCTAACCATAACCCTTACCCATACCTTAACCCTAACCCTAAACCTGACACTTACCCTTACCCTAACGCTAACCCTAACCCTAACCCTAAACCTAACCTTTAAACTAAACCTAACCCTAACCCTAACCCTAACCCTTACCCTTATTCTAAACCTAACCCTAACCCTAAACCTTACCCTTACCCTAAACCTAACCCTAACCCTTACCCTAAACCTAACCCTATCCCTAAGCCTTACCCTTACCTTAACCGGAACCCTAACCCTAACCCTAACCCTTACCCTAACCCTAACCCTATTCTTAACCCCAGCCCTAAACCTAACCCTAACCGTAACCCTAACCCTTACCCTTACCCTAACCCTAACCCTAAACCTAACCCAAACCCTAACCCTTATCCTTACCCTAACCCTAACCATAATCCTAACCCTAACCCTAAATCTAACCCTAACGCTTACATTACCCTCACCCTAACCCTAACCTTAACCCTAACCCTAACCCTAAACCTAACCCTAACCTTAACCCTAAACCTGATCCTTACCCTAACCCTAACACTCACCCTAACCCTAAAGGTAACCCTAACCCTAAGCCTAACCCTTACCCTTAACCTAACCCTAACCCTAACACTAATCGTAACCCCTAAACCTAACCCTAACCATAACGCTAACCCTTACCCTTATCCTAACCCTAACCCTAACCCTAAACCTAACATTACCCTTACCCTAACCCTAAACCTAAACTTAACCCTAACCTTAACCCTAACCCTTACTCTTACCTTAACCCTAACCCTAAGCCTAGCCCTAACCCTAACCCTAAACATTACACTTATCCTAACCCTAACCCTACCCTTACCCTAAACCTAACCCTAACCCTAACCCCAACCCTTACACTTACCTTAACGCTAACTCTGACCTAACACTTACCCTTACCATAACCCTAACCCTAACCCTTACCCTTACCCCTATCGTAACCCTAAACCTAATCCTAACCCTAACCCTAACCCTTATCCTACCCCTAACTATAATCCTAACACTTAACCTAACCATAACCCTAACCCTAACACTTACCCTAACCCTAATCCTAACCCTTACGCTAACCCTAACCACAACCTTAACCCTAACTCTAACCCTAAACCTTATCTTTACCGTAAACCTAACCCTAACCCTAACCCTCACCCTAACCCTTACCCTAACCCTAACACTTACCCTAACCCTAACCCTAACCCTAAACTCAACCTTAACCTTAACCCTAACCCTAAAACTAATCCTTACCCTTACCCTAAACGTAACCCTAACCCTAACCCTTACCCTTACCCTAACCCTAACCCTAAACCTAACCCTAACCCTAACCCTAACCCCTAACCCTAAAACTAACCCTAACCCTAACCCTAACCCCTCAGCCTAACCCTAACCCTAAAACTAACCCTTTCCCTTATCCTAACCCTAACCCTAACCCTACACTTACCCTTACCTTAAACCCTGCCCTAACCCTAACGCTAACCCTTACCCTTACCCTAACCCTAACCCTTACCCTAACACTAAATCTAACCTTAACCCTAACCCTAAACCTAACCCTTACCCTTATCCTAAACCTAACCCTAAACCTAACCCTAAACCTTACCCTAAACCTAACCCTAACCCTATCCCTTACCCTTACCTTAACCCTAACCCTAACCCTTACCCTTACCCTTACCCTTACCCTAACCCTAACCCTAACCTTAAACCCAACCCTAACCCTAACCCTAACCGTAATCCTAACCCTTACCCTTACCCTAAACCAAACCCTAAACCTAAACTTAACCCTAACCCTTACATAACCCTAACCTTATCCTAACCCTACCCCTTACGGTACCCTAACCCTAACCCTAACCCAAACCTAACCCTAACCCTAATCCTGACCATAACCCTTACCATTACCCTCACTCTAACCTTAACCCTAAACCTAACCCTAACCCTAATCCTAACAGAACCCTTAACATTACCCATACCCTAAAACTAACATTAACCATAACCCTAACCCTAACCCTTACCCTTACTCTAACCCTAACTCTAACTCTAACACTTACCCTTACCCTCACGCTAACCCTAACCCTAACCCTAACCCTAACACATATCCTTACCCTAACCATAATCCTAAGCGTAACCCTAACTCTAACCCTAACACTTATCCTTACCCTAACCCTACCCTAACCCTAACCCTAACCCTAACCCTTACCCTTGCCCTAACCCTACCCTAACCCTAACCCTAACCCTTACCCTTAGCCTAACCCTAACCCTAAACCTAACCCTAACACTTACCCTTACCCTCACCCTAACCCTAGCCTTAACCCTAACCCGAACCCTAACGCTAACCCTAACCTTAACCCTAACACTTATCCTTACACTAACCCTAACAATAACCCAAACCCTAAAGCTAAACCTAACCCTAAACCTAACCCTTACCATTATTCTAACCCTATCCCTAACCCTAACCCTAATCGTATCCCCTAAGCCTAACGCTAACCCCAAACCTAACCCTTACCCTTACCCTAACCTTAACCCCAACCCTAAACCTAACCCTAACCGTAACCCTAACCCTTACCCTTACCGTAACCCTAAACCTAACCCTAAACCTAACCTTTACCCTAACCCTAGACCTATCCTAACTCTAACCCTTACCTTTCCCTAACCCTAACCCTAACCCTAACCCTAACCCTTACCCTTACCTTAACGCTAACTCTAACCCTAACACTTACCCTTACCCTAACGCTAACCGTAACCCTAACCCTAACCCTTACCCTTACCCTAAACCTAACTCTAACTCTAACACTTACCCTTACCCTAATGCTAACCCTAACCCTAACCCAAACCCTAACCCTAACACATATCCTTACCCTAACCATAATCCTAACCGTAAACCTAACTCTAACCCTAACACTTATCCTTACCCTAACCCTACCCTAACCCTAACCCTAACCCTAACCCTTACCCTTACCCTAACCCTACCCTAACCCTAACCCTAACCCTTACCCATAGCCTAACCCTAACCCTAAACCTAATCCTAACCCTTACCCTTACCCTCACCCTAAACCTAGCCTTAACCCTAACCCGAACCCTAACGCTAACCCTATCCTTAACCCTAACACTTATCCTTACACTAACCCTAACACTAACCCAAACCCTAAACCTAAACCTAACCCTAAACCTAACCCTTACCATTACTCTAACCCTATCCCTAACCCTAACCCTAATCGTATCCCCTAAGCCTAACCCTAACCCCAACCCTAACCCTTCCACTTACCCTAACCTTAACCCCAACCCTAAACCTAACCCTAACCGTAACCCTAACCCTTACCCTTACCCTAACCCTAACCCTAAACCTAACCCTAACCGTAAACCTAAACTTTACCCTAACCCTAAACCTAATCCTAACTCTAACCCTTACCTTACCCTAACCCTAACCCTAACCCTAACCTTAACCCTAACTCTTATCCTTACCCTAACTGTAACACTAAACCTAACCCTAAAGGTAACCCTAACCCTAAACCTAACCCTTACTCTTATCCTAACCCTAACACTAACACTAACGGTAACCCCTAATCCTAAACCTAACCATAATGCTAACCGTTACCCTTATCCTAACCCTAACCCTAACCCTAAACCTAACACTTACCCTTACCCTAACCCTAAATCTAACCTTAACGCTAACCTTAACCCTAACCCTTACTCTTACCCTAACCCTAACCCTAAGCCTAACCCTAACCCTAAACCTTACACTTATCCTAACCCTAACCCTATCCTTACCCTAAACCTAACCCTAACCCTAACCCTAACCCTTACCCTTACCTTAACTCTAACTCTAACCCTAACACTTACCCTTACCCTAACTCTAACCGTAACCATAACCCTAACACTAACCCTAACACATAGCCTTACCCTAATCCTAACCCTAAACGTTACCCTAACTGTAACCCTAACCCTAACCCTAACCTTTACCCTTACCCTAACCCTAACTGAACCCCAACCCTAAACCTAACCCGTTCCCTAACCCTAACCGTTACCCTTACCCTACCCCTAACCCTAAACTAACCCTAACCATAACCCTAAAATTTACCCATACCCTAACCCTAACGCTAATCCTAACCTTACCCTAACCCTAACCCTTACCCTAAACCTAACACTTACCCTTACCCTAACCCTAAACCTAAACTTAATCCTAACCCTAACCCTAACCCTTACCCTAACCCTAACCCTAACCCTAAAACTTACCCTTACCCTAAACCTAACACTAACCCTAACCCTAACCCTAACCCTTACCCTTACCCTAACCCTAAACCTAACCCTAACTCTTACCCTTACAATAAACCTAACCATAACCCTAACCCTAACCCTAACCCTTACCCTTACCCTAACATTAAACCTAACCCTAACCCTAACCCTAACCCTAACCCTTACCCTAACCCTAACCCTAATCCTAACTCTAACCCTTACGGTACCCTAACCCTAACCCTAACCCTAAACCTAACCCTAACCCTAATCCTGAACCTAACCCTTACCATTACCCTCACCCTAACCCTAACCCTAAAACTAACCCTAACCCTAATCCTAACCCTAACTCTTACCATTACCCTCACCCTAACCCTAACCTTAACCCTAACCCTAACCCTAACCCTAACCGTAACCTTAATCCTAACCCTTATCCTATCCTAACCCTAACTAAAACCCTAACCGTAAACGTATCCGTAACCCTAAACCTAACCCTTACCCTTACCCTAACCCTAACACTAACCCTAACCGTAACCCCTAAGCCTAACCCTTACCCTAACGCTAACCCTTACCCTTATCCTAACCCTAACCCTAAACCTAACCATAAGCCTTTCCCTTACCCTAACCCTTAACCTAACCTTAACCATAACCCTAACCCTAACTCTTACCCTTACCCTAACCCTAACCCTAAACCTTACACTTACCCTAACCCTAACCCTAACCCTTACCCTAAAACTAACCCTAACCATAACCCTAACCATAACCCTTACCCTTTCCCTAACCCTAACTCTAACTCTAACACTTACCCTTACGCTAACCGTAACCCTAACCCTAACCCTAACACATATCCTTACCCTAACCATAATCCTAACCGTAACCCTAACTCTAACCCTAACACTTATCCTTACCCTAACCCTACCCTAACCCTAACCCTAACCCTAACCCTTACCCTTACCCTAACCCTACCCTAACCCTAACCCTAACCCTTACCCTTAGCCTAACCCTAACCCTAAACCTAACCCTAACCCTTACCCTTACCCTCACCCTAACCCTAGCCTTAACCCTAACCCGAACCCTAACGCTAACCCTAACCTTAACCCTAACACTTATCCTTACACTAACCCTAACACTAACCCAAACCCTAAAACTAAACCTAACCCTAAACCTAACCCTTACCATTACTCTAACCCTATCCCTAACCCTAACAGTAATCGTATCCCCTAAGCCTAACCTTAACCCAAACCCTAACCCTTACCCTAACCTTAACCCCAACCCTAAACCTAACCCTAACCGTAACCCTAACCCTTACCCTTACCCTAACCCTAACCCTAAACCTAACCCTAACCCTAAACCTAACCTTTACCCTAACCCTAAACCTAATCCTAACTCTAACCATTACCTTACCCTAAACCTAACCCTAACCCTAACCCTAAACCTAACCCTAACCTTAACCCTAACTCTTATCCTTACCCTAACTGTAACACTAAACCTAACCCTAAAGGTAGCCCTAACCCTAAACCTAACCCTTACCCTTATCCTAACCCTAACACTAACACTAACGGTAACCCCTAATACTAAACCTAACCATAATGCTAACCGTTACCCTTATCCTAACCCTAACCCTAACCCTAAACCTAACACTTACCCTTACCCTAACCCTAACCCTAAATCTAACCTTAACCCTAACCTTATCCCTAACCCTTACTCTTGCCCCAAACCTTACCCTAAGCCTAACCCTAACCCTAAATCTTACACTTATCCTAACCCTAACCCTACCCTTACCCTAAACTTAACCCTAACCCTAGCCCTAACCCTAACCCTTACCCTAACCTTAACCCTAACACTTATCCTTACACTAACCCTAAAACTAACCCAAACCCTAAACCTAAACCTAACCCTAAACCTAACCCTTACCATTACTCTAAACCTATCCCTAACCCTAACCCTAATCGTATCCCCTAAGCCTAACCCTAACCCCAACCCTAACCCTTACCCTTACCCTAACCTTAACCCCAACCCTAAACCTAACCCTAACCGTAACCCTAACCCTTACCCTTACCCTAACCCTAACCCTAAACCAAACCCTAACCCTAAACCTAACCTTTACCCTCACCCTTAACCTAATCCTAACTCTAACCCTTACCTTACCCTAACCCTAACCCTAACCCTAACCCTAAACCTAACCCTAACCTTAACCCTAACTCTTATCCTTACCCTAACTGTAACACTAAACCTAACCCTAAAGGTAACACTAACCCTAAACCTAACCCTTACCCTTATCCTAACCCTATCCCTAACCCTAATCGTAACCTCTAAGCCTAACCCTTACCCTATCGCTAACACTTACCCTTATCCTAACCCTAACCCTAACCCTAACCCTAACCCAAAACCTAACCTTAACCATAACCTAACCCTAACCCTTACCCTTACTCTAACCCTAACCCTAACCCTAACCCTGAACCTTACACTTACCCTAACCCTAACCCTAAACCTTACCCTAAAACTAACCCTAACCCTAACCTTAACCCTAACCCTTACCCTTACCTTAACCCTAACTCTAACTCTAACACTTACCCTTACCCTAACGCTAACCCTAACCCTAACCCTTACCCTAACACATATCCTTACCCTAACCCTAACCCTATCCATAAACCTAACTCTAACCATAAAACATATCCTTACCCTAACCCTACCCTAAAAATAACCCTAAAACTAACCCTTACCCTTACTCTAAACCTAACCCTAACCCGAAGCCTAACCGTAACCGCTAAGCCTAACGCTAACCCTAACCCTAACCCTTAACATTACCCTAACTCTAAACCTAACATTAACCCTAACGCTAACCATAACCCTTACCCTTACCCAAACCCTAACCCTAAACCTTACCCTTACCCTAAACCTAACCCTAACCCAAACCCTAACCCTAACACTAACATATATCCTTACCCTAACCCTAACCCTAACCCTAACAGTAACCCTAACACTAACCCTAATCCTCACCCTAACCCTAACCCTTACCCTTACCCTAACCCTAACCCTCACCCTTATCTTAACCCTAAACTTAACACTAACCCTAACCCTTAACCTAACCCTAACACTAATCCTAACCACTAACCCTAACCCTTACCTTAACCCTATCCCTACACTAACCCTAACCCTAACTCTAACCCTAACCATAACCCTAATCATAACACTTACCCTAACCCTAATCCTAACCCTTACTCTAACCCTAACCCTAACCTCAACCTTAACCCTAAACCTAACCCTAACCCTAACCCTTGCCCTTTCCCTAAACCTAACCCTAACCCTAAACCTAACCGTAACTCTTACTCTAACCCTAACCCTTACTCTAACCGTAATCCGAAACCTAACCACAAACTTAACCCTAACCCTAAACCTAAACCTAAATATTACCTTACCATAACCCTAACCCTAAATATAACCCTAAACCTAACCCTAACCCTTACCCTTATCCTAACTCTAAACCCAAAGCTAACCGTAAACCTAACCCCAACCCCTAACCCTAAAACTAACCCTAACCATAACCCTAACCCTTACCCTTACCCTTAACCTAACCCTAACCTTTATCCCAACCCTAAACCTAACCCAAACCCTATACCTTAACCTAACCCTAACTGTAACCCTAACCCTAACACTTACCCTAACCCTAAAACTAACTCTAACAATAACCCTTTCCCTAAGCCTAACCCTAACCCTAACACTTACCCTTACCCTAACCCTAACACTAACCCTAACCCTTACCCTAACCCTAACCGTAACCCTTACCCTAACCCTAAACCTAACCCTAACACCTAACCCTAGCACTTAACCTAACACTAACCCTGACCCTAAACATTACCTTCACCCTAACCCTAACCCTTACCCTTACCCTAACCCTAAACCTAAACCTAACACTAACCCTTACCCTACCCTAACCCTAACCCTAACCCTAACCCCTAAGCCTAACCCTAACCCTATCCCAAACACTTACCCTAACCCTAACCCTAAACCTAACCATAAACCTAACCTTTACCCTAACCCTAACCCTAATCCTAACTCTAACCCTTACCTTACCCTAACCCTAACCCTAACCCTAACCCTAACCCTATCCCAAACACTTACCCTAACCCTAACCCTAAACCTAACCATAAACCTAACCTTTACCCTAACCCTAACCCTAATCCTAACTCTAACCCTTACCTTACCCTAACCCTAACCCTAACCCTAAACCTAACCCTAAACCTTACCCTTACCCTTACCCTAACCCTAAGCCTAACCCTAACCCTAACCCTAACCCTAAAATTAAACCTTACCCTTAGACTAAACCTAACCCTAAACTTAACCTTAACCCTAACCTTAACCCTAACCCTTACCCTTACCCTAACCCTAACCCTAACCCTAAACCTTACCCTTACCCTAACCCTAACCCTAACCCTAACCCTTAACCTAAACCTAACCCTAACCCTAACCCTAACCCTTATCCTTACATTAAACCTAACCCTAACCCTAACACTTACCCTTACCCTAATGGTAACCCTAACCGTGACCCTAACCCTAATCCTAACACATATCCTTACCAAACCCTAACCCTAACCCTAACCCTCAACCTAAACTTTACCCTTACCCTAACCCTAACCCTAAACCTAACCCTAACCCTAACCCTAAAACTAACCCTAACCCTAACACGTTCCCTAATCCTAAGCCTAAACCTAACCCTAAACCTTAACCTTACCCTAACCCTAACCCTAAACCTAACCTGAACCGTAACCCTAACCCTAACCCTAACCCTTACCCTTACCCTAACCCTACACTAACCCTAACCTTAACTCTTACCCTTAGCCTAACCCTAACCCTAAACCTAACCCTAACCCTGACCCTTACCCTCACCCTAAACCTAGCCTTAACCCTAACCCCAACCCTAACGCTAATCCTAACCTTGACCCTAACCCTTATGCTTACCCGAACCCTAACACTAACACTAACCTTAAACCTAAGCCTAACTCTAAACCTAACCCTTACCTTACTCTAAACCTAACCCTAACCTAACCCTAATCGTAACCCCTAAGCCTAACCCTAACCCTAACACTAACCCTTACCCTTACCCTAAACCTAAAATTAACATTAACCCTAACGCTAACCCTAACCCTTACCTTTACCCAAACCCTAACCCTAAAACTTACCCTTACCCTAAACCTAACCCTAACCCTAACCCTAACCCTTAACTTTACACTAACCCTACCCTAACCCTAACCCTAACCCTTACCCTTAGCCTAACCCTAACCCTAAACCTAACCCTAACCCTTAACCTTACCCTCACCCTAACCCTAGCCTTAACCCTAACCCGAACCCTAACGCTAACCCTAACCTTAACCCAAACACTTATCCTTACACTAACCCTAACACTAACCCAAACCCTAAACCTAAACCTAACCCTAAACCTAACCCTTACCATTACTCTAACCCTATCCCTAACCCTAACCCTAATCGTATCCCCTAAGCCTAACCCTAACCCCAACCCTAACTCTTACCCTTACCCTAACCTTAACCCCAACCCTAAACCTAACCCTAACCGTAACCCTAACCCTTACCCTTACCCTAACCCTAACCGTAAACCTAACCCCAACCCTAAACCTAACCTTTACCCTAACCCTAAACCTAATCCTAACTCTAACCCTTACCTTACCCTAACCCTAACCCTAACCCTAAACCTAACCCTAAACTTAACCCTAACTCTTATCCTTACCCTAACTGTAACACTAAACCTAACCCTAAAGGTAACCCTAACCCTAACCCTAACCCTTACCCTTACCTAACATTAAACCTAAACGTAACCCTAACCCTAACCCTAACCCTTACCCTAACCCTAACACTAATCCTAACCCTAACCCTTACGGTACCTTAACCCTAACCCTAACCCTAAACTTAACCCTAACCCTAACCCTAACCCTAACACTTACACTTACCCTAACCCTAACCTTAACCCTAAACCTAACCCTAACCCTAACCCTAAACCAACCCTAACCTTAACCCTAACCCTAACTCTAACCCTTGACCTTACCCTAACCCTAACCCTAACCCTAACCCTTTAACTAACTCTAACCCTACCCCTAACCGTTTCCCTAAACCTAACCCTAACCCTAACCCTAACCCTAACCCTTTAACTAACTCTAACCCTACCCCTAACCCTTACATTAAATCTAACCCTAACCCTAACCCTTACCCTAACCCTAACCCTAACTCTAACAATAACCCTTACCCTAACCATAACCATAACCCTAACCCTAACCCTTACCCTAAACCTAACCCTAACCCTAACACTAACCTCTACCATTACACTAACCCTAAACCTAACTGTAACCCTAACCCTAACACTAAAACTAACCCTTCCCCTAACAGTAAGCCTAACCCTAACCCTTACCCTTACCCTAACCCTAAACCTAACCCTAAACTTAACCTTAACCATAACCCTTACCCTAAACCTAACCCTAACCCTAACTCTAACCCTAACCCAAACCTTAAGCTAACTCTAACCCTAACCCTAACCCTTAAGCTAACCCTAACACTAACCCTAACACTTAACCCTAACCCTTACCCTAACCCTAACCCTAACCCTAACACTAACCCTAACCCCTAACCCTAACCCTATTCCCTAACCCTAACACTAACCCTAACCCTAACACTTACCCTTATCCTAACGCTAACCCTAACCCTAACACTTACCCTTACCCTAACAACTACCCTAACCCTAAACCTAAATCTAACCCTCACCCTAACCCTAACCCTAATCCTTAACCTAACCCTAACCCTAACCCTAACCCTAACCCTTTACCTAACCCTAACCCAAACCCGAACCATAACCCTTGCCCTAACCCTAACCCTAACCCTAACCCTTACTCTTATCCTATCCCTAACCCTAACCCTAACACTTACCCTTACCATAACCCCTACCCTAACCCTAACCTTAAACCTAAACCTTACCTAACCCTAACCGTAACCCCTACCCTAAACCTAACACTAACCCTAACCTTAACCCTAACCCTAACCCTGACTCGTACCCTTACCCTAACCCTAACCCTATCCCTAAACCTTGCCCTTACCCTAACCCTAACACTAAACCTAACACTAACCCTAACCCTAACCCTAACCCTAACCTTAACCCTAACCCTTATCCTTACCCTAACCCTAAACCTAACCCTAACCCTAACCCTAACACTAATCCTTACCATAACCCTAACCCTAAACCTAACCCTTCACCTAACCCTAACCCTAAAACTAACCCCTAACCCTAACCCTAACCCTAACTCTTTCCCTTATCCTATCCCTAACCCTAACCCTAACACTTACCCTTACCCTAACCCCTACCCTAACCCTAACCCTAACCCTTCCCCTTAACTAACCCTAAACATAACCCTAAAACTAACCCTTACCCTAACCCTAACCCTAAACCTAACCCTTACCCTGACCCTAACCCTAACCCTAAACCTAACCCTTCCCCTTACCCTAAACCTAAACCAAACTCTAAACCTAAACCTAACACTAACCCTAAACCTAACCCTAACCCTAAACCTAACCTTAACCATAACCCTAACCCAAACCCTTGCCCTTCCCCTAACCCTAACCCTAAACCTAACCCTAACCCTAACCCTAACCCTAACCTTAACCCTTACCCTTACCCTAAACCTAATCCTTAACCTAACCCTAACCCTAACCCTAAAACTAACCCCTAACCCTAACCCTAACCCTAACTCTTTCCCTTATCCTATCCCTAACCCTAAACCTAACACTTACCCTTACCCTAACCCCTACCCTAACCCTAACCCTAACCCTAACCCTTCCCCTTAACTAACCCTAACCCTAACCCTAAAACTAACCCTTACCCTAAACCTAACCCTAAACCTAACCCTTACCCTGACACTAACCCTAAACCTAAACCTAACCCCTAACCCTTACCCTTAACCTAACCCTAACCCTAACCCTAAACCTAACCCTTCCCCTTACCCTAACCCTAAACCAAACTCTAATCCTAAACCTAACACTAACCCTAAACCTAACCCTAACCCTAACCCTAACCTTAACCATAACCCTAACCCAAACACTTGCCCTTCCCCTAACCCGAACCCTAAACCTAACCCTAACCGTAAACTTAACCCTAACCCTAACCCTTGCCCTTACTCTAACCCTAACATTAAACCTAACACTATTCCTAACCCTAACCCTAACCTTAACCCTTACCCTTACCCTAAAGCTAACCCTAAACCTAACCCTAACCTAACACTAAACATAACCTCTAACTCTAACCATAACCCTAACTCTTACCTTATCCTATCCCTAACCTTAACCCTAACACTTACCCTTACCCTAACTCCTACCCTAACCCTAACCCTAACCCTAAACCTTAACCTTACCCTAACACTAACCTTAACCCCAACACTAAACCTAAGCCTAAAACTAACCCTAACACTTACCCTTATCCTAACCATAACCATAAAACTAACCATAACCCTAACCCTAACCCTTACCCTAACCCTAACCCTAATCCTAACCCTAAACCTTACCCTTACCCTAACCCTAACCCTAACCCTAAACCTAACCCCTAACCCTAACCCTTATCCTAACCCTAAACCTAACCCTAACCCTAACCCTTACCCTTACCCTAACCCTAAAACTAACTCTAACACTAACCCTAACCCTAAGCCTAAAACTTACTCTAAACCTAACCATAAACCTAAACCTAACCTTAACCCTAACCTTAACCCTAACGCCAACCCTTACCCTTACCCTCACCGTAAAACTAACTCTAAACCTAACCCTAACCCTAAACCTAACCCTAACCTTAACCCCAACCCTAACACTAAGCCTTGCCCTTACCCTAACCCTAACCCTAAACCTAAACCTAATCCTAACCCGAACCCGTACCCTTACCCTAACCCTAAACCTAACCCTCAACCTAACCCCTAACCCTTACCCTAAACCTAACCCTAACCCTAACCCTTACCCTAACCCTAACCCTGACTCTAACAATAACCCTTACCCTAACCATAACCATAACCCTAACCCTAACCCTTACCCTAAACCTAACCCTAACCCTAACCCTAATACTAACATCTACCATTACACTAACCCTA